>JAGFMF010011446.1:7091876-7162743 GCA_019455555.1 Galemys pyrenaicus | reverse complement strand
GTTCCATTTCTAGTAGACTGAGGAACCTCCATACGGCCTTCCATAATGGTTGGATTAGCTTGCATTCCCACCAGCAGTGTACCAGGGTTCCTTTTTCTTGTGGAGGGAATTCTTTAAGGGATTTTTGAACTTGTGGAAAACTGCATGGTTGAAATAAGCACACTATACCAAGATGATTACTGTGAAGGAAATAATATTCAGGTGTTACTTTGAAGATGTGTTAAAAGTCAGATTGCTTTATAATCATGCCTTGTAAATTTGAGTATATAACCAAATTCATGAAAGGCACTTTTAACAAAAGAAAGAATATTGAAGTTTGTGCAGTTACTTTTAAGATTCAAGAAGAAAAGATGGTCTTTTCTCTTAAAAATATACTGGCATGTTAAAGACTCTGCTTTTAGGTTCTTAGTGTTTATGAAAAGATCTTACATCATTTGCCGTGTCTGTAAGTATTGGCTGAGAACAATTCTCCACTCATTTTTTGTTCCATCTACATTGCTATCATTCCCAACTTCTCACAATCTTTGATCTCTACATTTTAGAGATTTCACCTGATTTTGTTTATCTAGAAACTCTTTTACTGATGATAATTCTCAAGCAGTCAGGAAAGTGGGCCCATTAGGACAAATAGATACAACAAGCTATAAAAGGAATCAAGGAAAGGCTGAGTTCCTATTAATTCTATTTTTAATTCTTCGGATAGGATTTCCCAAATACTGATTAATTGTAGTAATGAGAGCATATTTGAAATGAGCCTGAAATCATTCTTCCCTCATTCCCTACTCTCTTCCCTCCTTCCATTGTCATGACTCTGAAAGTCACATTGACTGCTCTGAAACCTTTGGAAAATTTTCAAAGCCCCGAAGTTTTCCAAAGTGCTGACTTAGGGAGCTGGACTGCATGGTGCACATTATAGAACTTTTCCACAGATTTCCTATTCACGTGGCAAAATGATCAATATGGATGAAGTAAATGTATAAAATTCTAATCTTTGCCTCATTAGGAAATCACCCACTCAGCCACACACAGATTAAGCATTCCTGGTTTCTCTCATGGTTTGGGGAGGAGGTAGGCTCGCTTGGGAGGGTAGGTGGTCGTTTCTTGGAAATAAAGAGCAATCACCTTTCAAGACTTTTACATAATCTCTTCAGAAGCCACTGGAGTAGAAAGGCAAATAGGTGAATCCTGTCATGAGGACAGGGTTGAGGCAGGGTGGAGACCGGGGGCGGTCTTACCTACCCCGTCCTCTACTCCACACTTAATTTTTTGATCCCCAGTGACAGAAGACATGGACAGCCACTGTGCTTTTAGCCACAGTTTTTAGGGTCCATCCTCCATGTCTAAGTGTGAAGCAGCCAATCTTCATTGTTAGGGTGCTTAGTGGACAGAGTGGCCTATGGGGATCCTTGGATCAGAGGTCCAAATTTTGGGCTCACCATATATTGGTTGCACATCCTTGAGAGACTTATTTAGCATCTCTAGGCACAAAATGAGGAGTAACACTAGCCTCACAGATTTGCTGACAAGATTTAAAAGAAAAGGGAAATAAGATGAGTGAGAACTTGTTTTATACCAACATACTACCCTCACGGTGAACCCCTACATTAGTTTTGAAATTAGATGTCTCATCATTCAGCCAGGAACAAGATTCAGTTTAACCACACAGGTAGTAAGTAAGGCTTGTCTGGTTCTGATTTAAGCCCTGCGCTTTTTCTGAGACCCCACAAGAACTCAGTAAAAGATCATTTCTCTTTAACAAGATTCCTAAAAGCTAGAGAGACTGGCAGGGCAATGGGGAGCAGGACACTGGGTTATGGAGACAGACTCAGTAATGGTTGGTGGAAGGCACTAGGGCTTTGTGGGAACGTGCTGGCAAAGGAAAGATGTGTTTTCAAAACCATGTCCTTAATACCAGCCAAGGTCAACCCGAGAACAATTTGTAGTGGAAAATTACACCCGGCAAATTCTACAGCCTGATCCTAATTAGGAACTAACCTCTCCTATTAGTAGAACTTTTTCTTTATTCTTTCACTGTGGAGAAGGGACTGTAATTTGTTAATAAAATAGCATGCTGATATATGTCATCTTATAATTTCTGGATGATCAAGAGAAAATGTTCTTTCATTAGAAAAATGGGGCTTTTATTTCCCACTTTTCTTTTTAAATTCCTTCAAAACCGTTCGATGTTTAAACAAGTTCTTTAATAAAAGAGTGGGGAAATGAGACCACCTACTTCTTCAAGAACCTTCTTTTACATCTACCCACTTGTTCAGTCCCATGGTTTTGTGGTTTCTATCCAGTCAATGTGTGTTAGTTCTCAGAGGACACTGGATGACACTCTCCCAAGTAGAGGTTACAGCCTCAAAGAAACTTAGGACCAAATGCAATCAAGGCAGAGGCACATGTAGACAAGTGAGAAATAATGGGAGTAAAAATACCCCAGACAGTACTGACTTCTAACCCAGGCCTCATGCCACTCTGGGGGCTCTACTTGTTGCTCTGGGCACTTTTACCTCACAGGACCTCAGATTGAAGATGAGTTCTATCTACAGAAGTGCTACAGGCTGGATGCCCTCATTTCTCTTCATCACCATGTCTTCTCTTTCTAGACCACCATGAGGATGCTTAGATTTTGGGCATTAGCTTTTACTTTGGAGGGGGTTGTAAATGACGTGTGTCTTTTGACAGTGTTCTGACAGCCATAGGAAGAGAGCAGTTGAACTCAGAACAACTCATGGAGTGCCTGTATCAGCACGTGACAGGCTGAAGAGTAAAAGATGAAGACGAGGAACAGAACCATGGTCCACAGGGCCATTCAGACCCACAGACAGGCTGTTTCAGCTTTGTGAGTGGCACAGCAATGGAAGGGAAGGACCGGGAAGGGGAGAAAAGTGAATGGGTGATTTTCTAGCTCATAGAGATGCCTCTGGCCTAGATTTGAGAATGAGTGACAGGTCTACAGCCACAAGGAGACCTAAGGTTTTCCAAGTAGAGTGGCCAGCTGAGTCAAGGCCTGGAGGCGTGGGCAGCCTGAGAGAGTAAAAGTGAGGAGAGGCATTGGATTTGTAACAGGTCACAAGCATTGAGACCCCGCAGGCGTGCTCAGGGTCTGTAAGCTGAGCTGATACAAGGAAAGTGTGCTTTAGTTTCCTGGGGCTGCCATGATCAATTCCCCAAATGTGGGTAACTGAGAACAGCAGGAACTATTGCCTCACAGTTCTGTTGGCTAGAAGCCTCACTCTAGGTGTTAGCAGGGCCAGGCTCCCTTCGAAGGACCCTGCCTTCCCATTTCTGGTGTCTGACCTGCTCTTTGACTTGTAGCAGCATAACTCCAGTCTCTGCCTTCACCTGGAATCCTTCCTGTGTGTCTTCACACCGTCTTCCCTCCACATCTGTCTCTCTGCATTCAAATTTTTGTGTGAGAATGTGAGTCATGCTGGATTAAGGCTTGCCCTAAGGACCTAACTTTAACTTATCTCTGTAAAAACCTCATTTCCATATTTAATCATGTCCTGTGATAGTGGGGGTTAAGATGTCAATAAATCCTTCTGCGGGGACAAAATTCAACCCACAGGAGGAATGAAAGGAGAAAGTACCTTGAAATTTTTTTTAAGGGTAAAAAGCACAAATCTTCTCCAGAAAATCTTAAGTTTTACTACAGAAATACAACATGGAGTCTGCTTATGCCTTAATTGTGCTTTATTAAAGAATCACCCCTAAGTCTGTGGTCCTTCAGAGAAGACTTGAGGGCTTTGTGAACTGACTGTACCATTTCTTTATTTTTTAAAAAGATTTATTTATTTATGCATACAAGAACTGGGTTACAAGCCAGAAGTGCAGGGGATAAGAGGATTCACTAAAGACAGAGTGGGGAGCAGAGCAGGTAGACACTGCTGAGGGGAGCAGTGGGTGAGACAGGAGAGGTCTGCTGTGCCATGTGGGTCAGCTCCCATCATGCTGACTTAACCCCTGAGCCTCCAGGGAGGCCCCACTGGCTGTGCAGTATTTCCACATACTGCAAACATTTTGACAAACCATCTCTGACGAGGGTCCAAACCCCAGATTTGTTGAGCTAAAGTTTTTTTCAGAATGCTCCATGGAACTCCTGTCCCCTGAGAACCGCCTGTTAATGAAATATTAAGTACAATCTTTTGATCTTGTTTTGTTGGAAGCAAGTGTTATACATTTGGGAGTTTTTAAAAACAATTATCAAACATTTTAAGGCAAGAATTTTCCATGTAAATATTGTATAGGCACAAGGCAAAGGAAAAAAAAAATCAAACAGTGCAAAACATTGTCTCTCCTGCTAGTCCCCTCCTCAGAAGCCACCACTCATAAATTCCTCATACAGCCTTCCAGAATTATTCTATGGAGAACTTTGAGTTCTTCAGACAATGCACATTTAGTAGGGAACATGTTAAATGAATAGCAGCCTGGGGTGGAGGCTATAAAATATTCTTCAGCAGCGTCTGGTGTAGATGTCAGGGACTTTTACCACCAAACCCATAGCCTGAAAAATATCTTTCATTTGCTACATTCTGTTCTTACTTTGCTCTCTTCTAATCAGCAGTGCCGCCAGGACTGCCTAACTAATGACCTGTAAGCAGGAAGGATCATCTGTTAACCTCACTTCATTCCGCTGACCCTCCTGGAGATGTTTCACTGACCCCTTAGGAGAAGAGAGGACAATGAACACTCTGGTGTTCAAGAAAACGTTATCAAGTTCATGTTCCTCCATTAGCTGGACAATTTTAATTTTTTTTAGTTTTTCATTTTGAATTTGTATTTGTGTGACAGAAATTTCTCAAGAGCTTTTCTTCTTAGGTACAAGGCAGGGTATGCTGATGAGGGTAGAGGTGAAACTCTACCTCAGGACGGGCTGCTGCTCCCAGGCTTGGTTTCAAGGGCAGGCCCTTGGAGGAACAGCATTGAAGGCTGGTGGAAGGGACTGAGGACCAGGAAGAGGCCTGGGAGAGGTTGCCTCTTCTGTTCTGCAGCATCTACACAGCTCAATTTTGGTTGAGGTTGTACTTAGGATGTATTTCTTCTGCTGGCGCACATGAGCTAAAACATACATATTTCTAGAGGTACAGGTTACTTATGAAAATAATTCAAATATTGAAGGATTTTTTTTTTTTGCTTGAAGAAATATTAAGTTGTAGTACACTGGTGATTCCCATTCTTTAAAAAATCTGACATCCCTTTAAACAGATGACCCATTTGTGTGCATGAGCACAGCCATTCAATGTGTGTCACAGTGGAGTGTTACTGTATTTGCATCACTGGTTATCCCCTATCTGACACTTTTGTGTCTTAATGGCTATAACTGTAGCTAAATTTGGGAGGTAGTAGTCTGCAGGGTTTCCTATCAACCCAACAGGAAATAGAAAGAAATATGTTTAATATGAATAAGCAAATATGCCCTCCAAATACCGACCAAATCCATCTTAAGGGAGAAATAGTTTTAATGTCAGCTTCAAAAGTGTATATCAAAACTAGAGGAGAATCTTTATACCCTGTTACACCATGAAGCATGCAGCGCTGTTTGTCAACTCATGATGACATTTTAACTAATCCTTTTTTGTCGGGAGGGATAGTGACAGTGCAGAGTCCCATTCATCAGGCTGACAACTTCAGTTTCACTTCAATGCATGGGTATAATGTGGGTAGAGTGACTGACCCCCAGGCCAGCAGCCGTCTGGGCAGCCCAGGACCAGAGCCAGCATTAGTCACTGCAGGAGGCCACTTCTCCACTCTTCAGGTGGCTTGGCTTCTCCACTCTTCAGGTGACTCCTAGGGAACCCACCTGTGCAGAATTCTCCCATGCAGGCACAAAAGAAACATCCACTCAGAACTTGTGCACCTGAACCTAAGCTTAAAAGTACAGTGAGAAAGAAAGTAGCCTTCTAGCACGATTCATCTGGACCAAAGTAGGGAGTCATATGACACTTAGCCTCAGTCCTGAGCAAGGTCCCATGGCTGCTTTTATGCTTCTGTCCAGTTTTAGCATCATTTATTGACATGTGTTTCTGTGGAGAAAGCTCGATTTCAACTTGGTAGATGCAATTTTGCCTTAAAAATAGAAACACACTAGTTTAGATAAAATACAAATTCTAATTTCTTTTGATCTTGGAAATAAATCTTAACTCGAATATTTAGCTGTGTGCATTTTACGATGTTGCTTGTGTTTGAGAGGTAACAATCCCCTTCCAATGTTGTTACCACACTCATCCCCCATCCAGGCACCCACAGTCCACCACCACAGGCCATTGTGTTCCCCTCGTTTGTTCTCCTCTACTCCCTCTCCTTTTCCCCTCCTGCTCTGGCAGCCTCAATTCTAGTCAGATTTCTGGGGTTTGTTATTAGTTTGACTTTATCTGACCCCTTTGTTTTGTTTCTCTGTGTTCCATGTATAAATAATACTATTCAGTATTTGTCTTTCTCCTTCTGACTTACTTTGTTTAGCACAATCCCCTCAATTTCCATCCATATTGTCGCTGTATTTTAATGAAATTAAAGATAATTCAATGAGAAGAGAGAAACATTTATTGCAGCAATTATTTATAGTAGCAAATATTGGGAACAAATATAAATGTCCACCAGCTTAAAGATGAATAAATAAACTGTGATATATTCAATACAGTGCAACAAACTAAGCCAACATGGCTAAATCTCAAAAACAATATGACCTAGCTTTAGAAATAGTATCTTTTCACTCTGTTATGTTTTGCTCATTAGAAGTGAATCTGGGTGGCCTCCCTGGTGACACAGGGGTTAAAGTCTCAGTGCTATCAAACTGTTGCCAGTCACTGATGCATGAGTTCAATCCCTGGCCAGGGAACTGATCCACATGGTGCAGCAGACCTCTCCTGTTTCCCCCGCTGCTCCTCTCAGCAATGTATTTCAGTAGATCTGCCTGTTTTGCTCCCTACTTTGCCTCTGGTGAATTCTCTCAGCCCTCTCTGGCCTATACCTCAATTCTTGTATGCATAAATAAGTAAAAATAAATCTTAAAAACAATGAGTCTTTAAGTCTAGTTGATATCTTAACCAGTTTTAAATATATTCATATTATTGTGCAATCATCACCACACCCATCTCGTGAGATCTTTTTTATCTTATAAAACTGAAATTCTATATCTACTAATGCCCCCTCTCCTTCCCTCAGTCCCCTGCAACCACCACTTTACTGTCTCCGTGAAGTTGATTACTCTATGTTCCTCACGTAAGTGAAATAATACAGTATTTCTGTGTTGTCATATTTCACTTAGCACTATGTGCTCAAAGTTCATCCATGTTGTAGCATATGTCAAAATTTCTTTCCTTTTTAAGGATAATATTCAATTTTATGTACATGCCATATTTTGTTTATCTATTTTCTGTTGATGGACATTTGGGTTGCTTTCCTGTTTTGGTTACTATGAATGAAGTTGCTTTCAATTCTTTGGGGTGTATACCTAATAGTGGAATTGCTGGATCATATGGTAACTGTATTTTAAATTTTTTTAGGAACTATAATACAATTTTTCCACAGTGGCTGTACCATTTACTTTCCCACTAATAGTGTGCAGTTTCCAATTTTTCCATATTCTTACCAACACTTGTTATTTTCTGTTTTATTTTTTTCAGTTCTATTGGCATGAGGTAGTAGCTTGTTATAAGCTTGATTTGCATTTCTCTAATCTATGATGTTGAGTATTTTTTCATGTGCTTAGTAGCTATTTATATAACTCCTTTGGAGAAATGTCTGTTCAAGTTCTTTGGCCATTTTTGTATTAGGTTGTTTGGTTTGAATTGTTGAATTTTAGGACTCTTCTAAATACTCGGGATATTAATAATTTATTAGATATATGTTTAGCAAATATTTTCTCCTGTGCTTTTTTCACTCTTTTCATAGTGTTCTTGATGCACGAGTTTTCAGCTTTTATGAAGTGTAACTTGTCTATTTTTTCTTTTGTTGCATGTGCCTTTGGTGTCATATCCAAAAAAGCACTGCCAAATCCAATGTGAGATATTTGTCTTTTAATTATGGGTTGCTACTTTTCTTTTCCTTACTATGCACCAGTGTGGAACAGGTCTCATTTTTCTGCCTACTGAATCTATAAAACACATATATTTCCAACTTTGACATACTTTACATTTTCCTTTTTCATTCTAACATCTCATTGTTACACGTTTAACTTGATTTGATTAAAAAATGTTTGAAGAATTTTCTTAGGTATTTTATTACTGTAATTGGTATTATCTTACTGATTCTCTTTCTTAGGTGTTCTCCAGCATCTCAGAGTCATGTATTTTGGTTCTGATTGCTGATGCATGAATTGGTTGGAATGCACATGCAAATTACATCTCTGTGAACAATTACTTCAAATATGTCAGAATTGTCCCTAGAAGATTTCCTAAATAAAAGATGATTCCAATCAATTTACTTAAATTCACTCTGAATTACCTCAGACTCTGTCTTTAACACATTCAATATTTAGGCAATGCTTCCTCAGGAGTGTTTCAAAGATATTGTTTGGAGATAGGATGAAGCATCCAAAAATAATTAACACAGTGGGCAAAGATAACAAAATGACAAAAGTGAAATGGAAGATACAGATGTACAATCATTTTCAGCATGAAAAGTAACAACCAATTGAGAGTAAATCTTTCTGGGTTGGAGAGCTGCAAACAGCAGCAGGACCGTGTTTATGAGTTGCAGTGTTTTATAAGATGGACAGGAGCCAGGATCATCACTGTGGAACATTATATGATCTGGGTACAGTTATGTTTCTATAATTGATTAGAATTGTCCACGGAGAATGTTCTTTGCTGCAATCCAAGGATTTCTTCAATGTTTCAGTTTCTCCAAAGGCCACTTGAAGGGTAATGTGTTTTTAGAGGAATGCATTTTTCTAAAGTATCAGGAAATAAGATTGAGGTTTTACTAAGATGTCCATATTATTCTCATTGCTTCTGCTCAAAACAGCACCATATTAGAAGCCAGTGGCCTATTTTTTTTCCTCCTTATTTTTGGCTAGAATTAAGATTTCAGAGGTTGGATAAAATGGTGTAAAAATAGGTACTTCTGAAAGAAAAATCTAATATTTGCTTTTAAAAGGAAGGGTTTAGGTTTTTACTAAATATACTTAAATTGATTTTCATGCTTGTACAAGCATGAGAGCAACATGACTCCTAGGGAGACTGGGAGGAGTGAGTATTGCTTGAAATATTAAGGTAAGTACACAAATATTTTCAAGGTACTTTAGAACTTGCTTAAAATGTCATTTTACTCTGATTGCAACATTATCTCATGTTCCAAACAATTGGTGAAAATGTGAGGTTCGCCTATGTTCTTCCTCTCAAACACTGCTCTATTTTTGGTGGTCTCCTCTGCTGATCTAGATATCAAAAAAGTTCTTGGCAAGATTGTTAAGTTTATCCTTAGAGCCAAAGTGGTAAAAACAAGCAGTCAGACATCTCCTGCACTGGCTCTCTCCTTTGTGTCCCCATCACTATCCATCAAAACACAATCCCAGGAAAATCCTTAGAAAAGTTCCACTGGGGGCCTCTCTGCTGGCGCAAGGGGTTAAGCACCACACTATGAAGTCTCCGCAGCCACTGCAGCACAAGTTTGATCCCTACTGCTGGCCAGGGAGGGGACCCACACAGTGCAGCAGAACTCTCTTGCTTCGCTGGCTGCTCCCCTCAGCAGTGTATTTCTGTCAATCTGCCTCTTCTATTCCCCACTCTGTCTCTGTTGAGTCCTCTTACCGCCCCCATCTCTGGTCTGTACCCCAATTCTTGTATTTTTTTTTTTTTAAAGTAAAGTTCCGCTGAAGTAATTCTCAATCCTGTCTGGGTATTGAGTTTTAACTGAAGGTTTGCATGCACCTGCATTTGGAGGTAGAAATACTGCAGCACAAAGGAATGGACACAAGTGAATCGCTGGGCAAAAAGATTTTATTGTTTTTGGTGGGGGTAGCTATAGCAGGCTGGGCTCAGAGCTTCCTGCTCCACTGATATATATAAAATCACCCCTGAATGAGTTCATTTACAATTTATCACGTTGGACTTTACATTTTATTTACGCTTCATGGTTTTTTAAAAATTATTTTCTAAGCATTTTCACATAAATGATTCATTTAACAAAACTGATAAAATACTTGCTATGCCGGGCCCTGTGTATACAGCAATTATGTTCATTGCCCTTCTTATCTTGACAGAACCAATTACTTTGCAAGGAAGCTTGGATAGGAATAATCACTATTTTATAGGTGAGGAAATGGGAACAGAAGAGTTGATCAGATATGATACTAAATCTTCCAATACATGTAATGGGATAATCAACAACACAGGAATAAGAAACTCATTGGAAAAAAAAAAAAAGAGCAAAACCAAAAAAATAAAACTGCTTCTCTTGAAACAGCAAGCGCAGTTTTTCTAATTTATACTATATTTCAAGATCTTTGGTAAAACTTGAACAGGAAATAGAGTTTATTTTCTGATAATACCCAGCTAAGGTAACACAGGTAAAGATACACATTCCTGGAATCCATTCGTCCATTTTTATAGTCTCATTCGAAGATCTTATTTGAAAGCTCAATTGCAATTATTAACGTTCTTTATTTGGAGGATGGCTACATACTTTCAGGAAGTGGTCAAAAAGACAGATACTTTCTGATTCTTATCAAGTAGTGTTTATTCTATCATAATACATTTTCTTAAATTAGACCTTTGATGAAGGTTTAATGAAAGAAGTCTGCATAATTCACTGTTTCTCTTTTCTCATTGCCCACTCAGGTCCTTCGGTAATTTACTTTCCCTTCCTTATTGAAATCTTAACAATCACTAATGACCCACTAGTCACAAAGCCAGGGCTTTTGACTAGGTTCTCTTGTTCCTGCCTTGTTAATACTTAGTACCCGTTACCCACTGCAGCATGGATGCATGCCCTCCTTGGTTCCTGGCTATCTCCTCTCTCCCTCAGTTTTCTGCTCTAGTCTCAGAATGTTATCAAGATCTTTTCTGGTGACCTGCCAAGGAATCCTATTGCATACACATAAGATTTGCAGTCCTTTCTCAATTCAAGGTCCCCTCATATACTTTCCATCCCTCTGGGCTGTGAATCCCTTTCATGTCTCTGAAAATGCAGACCAACCTGACATTCAGGTAGAGATCTCAGAGTTTTGTCGACACTGTTCGCTATGGAATGCTCGTAATTCTAACCATCTTCAAAACTCAGCTAAAATATCCTTTCATGATTTTTCTAATGTCTCAGAGCTGAACTCCCATAGCATTTCTCTGCACACCTACTAGTATATGTCATTTTTTAATTATAATTATGTTCATGTCCTTTTCATAGCTAGTTTACCTTGTTTGAGAGCAGGATGTCTTTGATTCATGTGGCTATCAGAACACTCATCGCAGTACTAGAACACGCACCTGGAACTTTAATTATTGGGAGCTGATAATATCCAGACAGACATGAAATGACACAGCATGGAATCAGAGTTGCACCACAGAGTAGCCAGCCCGGAGGTGTGTGGTCTGAGATGCTGTGGGTGTTCCAGCTGAGAACACTTTGACTCAGTCCAATAAAATCTTTTATCATAATTTTCCTTCCCAGGAAAAAACAAATTTTCTTCAGCAATTTTAGGAGGATAAAGAAGTTACAATAATTTGAAATATTGGTGAAATTCTTGGCCACTAAATGGGAAGTTAATGATTGACAGTTATGAAAAGAATAGTATTAGTCTGATTTTGTTGGCACATGTCCTGTTATAATGCACTCTTAACAATAACATGCTGGTTAATAGGTGAGGACAAAGTTGTAGGAAAATAGTATTAGTTACTCATTGGAGTAAGATTAACTTTTCCACCAAAGTATACCTTGCCTTATTAGGATCCTTATTCTGAACTAATTCTGCTTATTCTGAACTAATCACTTTTAATTAGTCATATTATTTTCCCTCGACCTTGTGGATATAACAATTCTTCCGTATTGCCCCTATGTCCTGTGTCCTGTCTCCAGTCAAGGCGCTTTTACACCTCTCCGTGCCTGCCTGCTCTCTAATGAAAACATATGGGGCTGGAAACATGAAGAAAATGAGGTTGTTTTTCCTCAGGTTTCTGTATGGACTGATGATCATTTGTCTACTAATCTTCATTTTCTTTTAATTTCACTAAAATGCTAGTTAGGTATGAATTTCAATTAGGACATAAATGACCAAAGGAAAAGCGGAGCAAACTATATGAAGTAAGCTTCCGAGACGAGGTCCTTCAGACATCTGGGGCCCACTGAAATTGGTGTTCACATTTGTTCTTCAGAGTTAACTTTAGGAAGTGAATGCCTGGTTCTCCCCACCCTACTTATTCTTCTTTTTATTTTTAGGACGGAAAAGCACGTACACACAAGCAATATGTACCAGTTTCATAGAAACTTTTAAATTGTAGTACTTGTGGTAATTATACTGGAAAGTACTTTAAAATAGTTCACCATAGGACCAGGAATAACTGACATTCCTTTGCAAAGATAGAAATTGCACTGGAATGAAATGGACACTGAATTCTAATAGCTTTTTAGTTTGAAAAAAAGTACTTTTCAACATGAAAATTATGTGGATATAGAGAAATTTCCTTTATCATAGGTAAAATTCTACCTGTAAGGGTAAAAAATTTTCTATATTTGCCTCAGACAAGTTTTGAGAACATACAAAAGTTATATTATAGGTTGTATCTGTAACAACACAAAGTAGCATTTCTCTCTTTATACAAATAAATATGTCTGGGGTAGAAAGGAGTAGAAGAAAAAATAAAAAAGGAAGAGGGGATATAATGAAAAGGAAGCAGAAGAAATAATTCAGTCAGCTTATCTTGAAGAGGCACTCTAAGTATTTTATTTCCACCAGTTACAGTATCTACATTTTCTAAGATCAGTATATTCTGTTCTTTTTTTTTGTCATCATTGGGCTCCGTAATATGATTTTATTTCATTTATTATTAACATTTATAACTGTAAGATATTTTGAGCCTATGTCTATATGTGATCAAAGTATAAATTTGCTAACAAGATACATGGTGACCTTGCATTTTACCTTATGTACGCTGCAGGGCTAGAAATCTGTTACAACAAATCCTAACACTGTTAGCGCTTAGTGTAGCTCAATATTCCTTAAAGCTCAATATTCATGTAAACAGAACATTGTGAGATGTAGTTTGTTGATAATTCCTATATATCATCTCGAATTACACAAATTAGCTGACTCTCCTATATATGCCTTTTCATTCTCAAGAAGCCCTTGAAGGTAGTATTATAAAAGGCAACATTCGTTAAAAGGCCTCTGCAGTTAACTTGTATTGGTGGAATCAACTTTCCGAGTGTCTTGAGGTTAGAAGTAGATTTCACCAAGGCAAATGCTACAGAGTAATGACTTTGTCTGGAAGATTGAAGAGTTTCACTTCTTTACCACTTCTTTCAAATGGCTTATTTGGGTCCATTTACTTCACCTTCAGGTCAGTCAAGGCATCAGAGACCTCCTCATTGACCTGTGCAGAAACGCTTGCTGGGGTGACATTAAGATGGATGTCATACTGCTGGTCCAGGCCAAGATAGCAGTCACTCATGAAATACAGTGTGTAGATATACCTAAAATGTAAAATTAGAGCAAAAACGTAAAGCCACCTTTTGTCACATACTAAATTTGCCCGGAACTTTGATGGTAAGATTCTGCTTACCTCCCAGGTGCTTCAGGGGTATAAAAAGAGATGGAAACAACATGCTGATTTCGAACATATCCTACTCTTTTCAAAGCAATAAGTTCTCTCTTATCCACTTCTCCTAATATCAAAAACCATCCTTCATCTTTTAACTTGGGAAATCGAGGGGCAACTGCATGGCTGTCCTGCTTTCCCTGTAAACCAGAAGAAAACAAAACAAAACACCACAATGTATCATATATTATAAGTGTTTAGATTTTCTAAACCCATTTGGTTATAGCTAAAAGGCTATATTTTACTTGACGGCCATAAATTTCATGACTCAGTCTAGCTAACTGGGATGTTTTCCATTTTAGTTTAGTGTCTTTAGAATTCTCTCACCTACCTTTCCTCAAGGTCCACACAGCACAGTACAGATACTACTTTGTGGTTACAACCAAGATTCAGGGAAGAACTGAGCCTTGACATCAAATCAGTAAATTATTATCATCACATTATTCTGATGAGTGATACTGATATTCCATTTGCAGGTAAATACATGAGATAAACCATACTAACCAAATCTCCCAAAGCATTATTGACAAGAAACAAACATTAGGGGGGAAAAAATCAATCATAAGTAGACTCTGTACCTCAAGAGAGTAAGCACTATATCATATAAACATCTTTCTTCCATCCAAGAATAAAACTCACATGTTTTCTAACATGGTAATATTAAAAAGTCCTTTCTCTGAGGTACAGGAAATTGTGAGGCAAGCTATTTTATTTTTTTTTTATAGAGATTTATTTATTTATCCATACAAGCACTGGGGTACAGGCCAGAGGTGCGGGGAGGTAAGAGAATCCACCAGACAGAGCAGGAGGCAGAACAGGCAGATGAACTGAAACACACTGCTGAGGGGAGCAGCGGGCCAGGCAGGAGAGGTCTGCCTGCACCATGTGGGTCATCTCCCCAGCTGGGGGCAGGGATTGAACTCGTGCTGCAGTGACTGTGGTTTGTTTCATAGTTCATTGCTTAACCCACTGCGCCACCAGGGAAAGCCCCGAGGCAAGCAATTTTTAAAAGATATTAATCACCACAATCCGAAATTAGATATTACCATAATGACAGCACTTGAAGTCTTTATTTTAGATTCATTTTACAAAATACAAGATTATTTCAGTGATTCTTTAAGACAATGACTTTATGGCATAAAATGTATTTATAATGACACGTACCAATAAGACATGCTTTTAATCAGATTCCATTCAGTATTCTATTGAGATATATTTCACTTAAGGCATTTTAAAAGAGAGGTTAGGGATTAATGTATTTTTATAGCATTTCGAAACACAAGTTAGAGTTTTTCTAGTATTGTTAAATCTAATGCTTAAGTAGCAATAGTAAGGTAAAAGTCTTATTTCCTGCCCCCCCCCCACTTATCTGTATGATTATCACTTTATTTTGGTAAGTTATTATACATGAAGTCATCTAAAAATGCCCACAGTAAAATCAACAAAATACTAATGTTTTTTAGAATGAGGTAGAACTTGAAGGCACAGAACTGACAAGATAGCTTAACAACAGAAAATTAATGACTATTTTGCATGTGAAAATAGAGGGGACAGGACTAGAACTCACTCCTGATAGCTTACTCCAGATCAGGCGTCCAGACTCCTGACGCCTTTGGGCTTAAGAGAAGACAAATTCTTATTCAAACATTATGGTACAAAAACCTTTCTGCCCACATGGTGTTGTGTGTACCAATGTTCTCAGTGGGCTAGATAATTAATTATGGTGTAATGGGCAACGATCATTTAAAATAATCAGAAAAGAGCACAATCATTTAAAATAAAAATATTGTGAATTTCTGACCTGCATGAACATTGCCACAGCTCTCTCATATGCATTATAAAGAAGTTCATAAAGGAGGCAGGCAGAGAGTTTTCCCTCATCTACACCTGCCCCAATGTGTTCCTGAACCCAAAGTACATCTGAGGCAGTGCTCCTCAAACTTTAATAACCTTAAAAATCATTTGGGGTACTGCATAGAAGAATAGATTTTGAGGTCCCACCCTGAGATTCTGATGTAGTCACTCTGAAGTAGGTTCAAGAAAATCTGTGCTCTTCCAGGCACCCCAAGGAACTCTGTTGGACCAAGTCTACAGACCATACTTGGGTACAGTACTCTAGGCGGCTCACTGTTACACAAGGTGGATATTCTGGGGTTGAAAAATGGCATATGAGGAGAAATGACGAATTTCAGAAGACTGACTCTTCCTGCTTAAGGCCAGTTGAGAAAGAAGGATTCATGAATGACACGGACACATTAGTAATATGAAAGTTATGTGTGGTGGTGCACGCTGGCATCTGGTGTGAAGCATTTGAGAATGGAAACCAAACATTATACCTTTTGGAACCCAGTGTGGACTCTCTGCAAGCTGACTTGAAGCACATACTCTTGATCAGCATGCAATTTGATCCATCTGTTGTCATTTCGTTTGTCTGAAGCCACAGTTGTGATAGAGAGTTCGTTATGTCCTTCAACTGAGTCATCCCACCAGCCTTTAACACTTAAGCCAACATCTATCACAGGCAAGTGAGATATGAAATTCCATGCCTGAACAAAATAAGAAAAGATAGTAAAGGAATGGCTACTGTGAAGTGCAGCAATCAAATGAGATAGTGTGCTTATAAAACAGTCAACCTCTGATCTGAAACTAAAAATTCTGGATTCAATGCAGCTGTAAGGCAAACTACATAGAAATCCTGTGCACCATTTCCCCAGCTTCCCCCAATGGTAACATTTTTCAAGACTAATTGATATTAATACCAGGATAACAATACCACAGTTGTTCTTCACAGACTTCCCCAGCTTTTCTTTTCTTCATTTGTGTGTCAAAAGAATATTCTTTTAATTTGTAATTTGTGTGTAAACCCTTCGAAAAGCAACTCAGAAAGAATACATTTGTTAATGTGTGACTACTTTACTGTAAATAAATGATAATGAGTGGGTATTGGCTATCCTAACAAATATTAAAAACATTTATTGTTCAACTGAAGCCTCTATTCTTTAATTTATATGACAAGTATTACTCAGGGGATAAAAAGACAATTTGAAAACAATGTCATGCAATTGATGAGGTCAGTTGGCATCACCCATTGACCACAATGTACAAAATTTTTTGGTTCATATTCCCAATTTATTCTAAAAGGAAAACTTCCCTAGATGTCTGTATATTTTCAGGAACCCTGTAAGTCTAGGGTGCCTGGAAGAAAATATGCATTTTTGGTATTACCATATTGAGAATATTATTTAAACCATAACATATTAAAGGGGTAGACATCAATCAAGAAAACTTTCCAATATATTGGCTGTTTTATCAGTTTTTTAAAATGCATGAATACTTTAATTTTGATTTCTTTAATATATACTATAGATTTCCTTATAGACTCTAATTCTTTATTTGGTAAGACTTTAGTGCTGCTGATTAAACTTAATTGAAATGAAGTAGCCCTGATGAATCAAACTACCCTTTAGGAATTCAAAAAATGTAAATCCAATGTAAATTTTCAATTTATCTCCAATGCTATAACTTGTCTTGTGAATCTTAAATGATATCTGGAATAGATCTTGAAACAGTCAAGTTAAAGAGTATTCTACACTATATTTCAGGCTAACAGAGGATGATCTATCTCTTTCTAGAACAACGACTCACATAGTATAGGAGCTATGCCATTTGATATTCTTCAAAGACTGACTAGAGTGAAAAAGTAATCAAGGAGACACTTAAATACAGTCTCTGGAAAGCAACTAGCTATATGAGATGACACAAGTAACATTTACAACATGAAGCAAGACTTCATATGCTTCATGTACTATTAATTGCCAGTATTTTCAGTTATAAAGCAACTTGGGATTTTACTTTACAACCCCCCCTCCCAAGTCAGATCTGACTTTTACGTATTTGTAATGTTTGTAGTGCTTAATATTATTATTACTTTTCAATCCTTGATGTATATATACATTTGTTAAGTGTGTGTACGTACATGTGTGTATGTACGTATGTATGTATACACACACATATATAAAATGAGCTATTTTTAAAGAAATTGCTAAGACATTTCAATACCAGCCAAACATATTTATCTGAGGATTAATCTTCATCTATTGAATCAGGCAAGAGCACTGCTATGCATACAATTATTTAATTAGCAACCAAATCCTCTGCCAGTCAGCAGCCGTTCCAGGCATACTGATGGGGTAGAAGATGCAAATCTCACAGTCGTACTGCTTTTTCTCATTACTACTGCAATTAGCACTTAAATTGATGCTTTAAACATACTAATTTCTGGAATAATTCAGGATTTGTATGTTACCTGGGATCGCCTCACTGCAGAGCCGACACCAGATTGCTCTGCAAATTGAAGCACTTTTGAGCCAAATAACCATCATCATATCAGACTGAGCCAATTTGCATTTGGTTTTAAAGATAACAGAATGGCAATTTATGCAAATAAATTAAGTAAGTTTACTTCTGATTTCTCCCTGAACTAATTAAAACAATGTTCTAATTTTTTATCACATCTAAAACTTGGCTTGAAATCAATGTATGTTATATTTGAAATCTGTTGTTGCTAACAGAAACCTTGTTTTGATCTAAATATATTGTTTTTATTCATAATTTTGATGGTAATTTAGTTAGCAAGGTAGGCACTTATTATGAATATTTAGTTTTTGGTGCCAATTTTGGATTCAACAGAAATTGAACAATCAGAATTTACTGGCTGTCATAGTTTTTCCAAGTCAAAAATAAGTTTTACTGGGAAGAATGACATGGTTTAGAAGTTTCTTTATTTTAATATTTGCATTAACAAGTAAATATATGTTAACTATGTTATAAATCCTGAACATTTACTTGGACATATTTGTAGTAAAACTGCTTAAGATTTAAAAACTTAAATATTTCAGGCATTGTTCATTTATACTTTTTTGGTCTTTCCAAAGATGGTTTGGAGAGACAACCTATATTGCCTTTCATTAAATAGGTTTTGCCTTCTAAGTCATCTGGTATGCAAATGAATTTAGTTGAAGGAATATTTTAGAATCTAGGAAATATAAATTGACAAAATGAGGGTCATAAAAAAGTAAATGTGGGAATTCCATGAAATAAAACCAAGCATTAAAAAAGGGAAAATTATCCTGGAGAATGGGATTAGAAGGACTCATAGATAACAAAGCCTCAAAGTTGGACACACTATAGGATGCTTCACTCACCAGCTGAACTGCATCACACTGAAACGAGTTTTATTAAAATGCCAGCACTAATTATTATTATATCAAATATTGCAGTCTTACTCTGTATCCGGAATCCAGGATACATAACAATATTCTGCTTGATTTTCACAAGACCTTTTGAGATAGGTATAATGTCTTCAAGTCTAGTTATCATTGGTAAATGACAGACAACATTCAAACCTCGTAAGTCTGACTCTAAAACCAAAACTTTAAATAATAAACCTCTTGGTATGACTTCACAGACAATCAGGGACTTTTGAGGTGAGGAAGCGATGGCCCTACCTGCTTCATTTTTGTGACCGGTAGCTCGTTTTCTATCATGGAGCTGAACACATGTTCCTTCCCTCCACAGGCGTGGATCAGCTCAGGAAGGCACTCGATGCAGCCATGGGCCCCAGCACGTGGACCTTTTAAACCTGGGTTCCATTTCCTAGGAAATGATATCAACAACCACTACATAATTCTTTCAAAACACCAGTGAGATTTTTCTGATAATGATGGTTTTTATATAATTAGAACAGTTTTTTAAAATGTAAGATTGCTATAGTAACTTTTTAAATGCCCTATTATTAAGTTTCAAAATCAGTCCACGTTCTCTGAGCTATCAATTCAAGGGAGAATCACTATCACGACATAAAACGTATAAATCACATGTGAGCTCAGAGATATTTCAGGTCACATACAGGAGTACCTTTATATAGGCAGGTGCTAATGTATGTTAATGCTTCCACATGCATGAAATATGAACCGGAGCCTTGATGCAGGCAAGTATGTCTAAATAATTACTTGAAAATAGTTTTCACTAAGTTGTTGGGAACATACAATTAAAATTACATTTTGGGACTCTGAGATTTATAGCATTAGCTTGCCAGCTCCCCAGGAACATGGTCCATTTAAATCTTACTCTCTTTTTCCTGTTTATACAGCAAGAGTAGAAATATAGTTATATAATTGAATTATACTAAGATAGCAGTTTTCAATGTGACAGCAATGAACTGGATCAAATCTCCTAGGTCCCAAGCAGCTTCTGTAATAGAGCTGCCTGCTTTACTGCTGAAACCCAACTCCCATGACTTTTAGTACCATATTGGAAGAGCTCCTGAAACTGAGCTGAGACCTATGAGGTATCTAGCTGAGATCTGCTAGCTTTTCCCACCGCTGCCACCTGCCTCTGGGGTGGCTTATCCTCTGTATGTGCCTCTTAGTTTCCAGGGACATCCCCCGGTAGGGCTCAAGCTCTATGGAAACAATCACTCAGGAGCCTGTGCATTTGAGTTGACCTGAGGGACTTTTCTGAGGAGATCCATGTGTATCTGAGGGTCTGGTCAGAGACTGTCTAGATGCCCCCAAGGAGTGCCACTCCTGGTCCGGCTGACAGGAGGCACGGTGCCTAGGGCAAGTTGCAGTCATACATACTATTTGCTTGTCACATGCCTGTGACTCACATTTTGGCTAGAAAGTGTCTCTTGACTGGTGTGAAACACTGGTGTGAAAGAAATATTTTCATTTAAACACTGCCAAACTTGCTTGTGATATGTACTGTTCTTTTCTTTGCTAAAATATTTGCAGACATGTACACAGGCTCTAAGGGTTAAATAATTTGAGCACAAGCTATATTTTGAGCTGCTTGTGTAGATAACTTTCCAGTTTTGGGCATTCTGTAGATGCCTAATTTACTTCTGACAATAGTTCTCAGATCACTCAAATTTATTTGGCAATAACAGAAATTGGTAACTTATTTTGCTTTAGATCACAAAGCACTTTAATAACATCTTTTCAAATGAAGGCTGATATTGTAAAGGAAGAAATACAGCTAATGTAGAAGTGTGCCAGTGTTGCAAATGGAAAACAATTTAATAGAAGGGTAAAGTGAATAGTGATTCGGCTTGGGACAGATGATCCAACTCCAAGTGAGAATATTATAATACCAGGCCATCGCTCCCTCTGGGAAACTAGGGCATTTTGCTGTAAAGAATCAATATTCTAGGCACAGCAGGAGATTCTAGTGACCACACGTATAGAGAAAATGCTTTTTTGAAATTGAAAAAAAAATTACATTGAAATTTTAAACAATTACCTGAAAATGTGAAGATGATGGTTTTCTATGTTTGGTACTGTGAGAAGAGAAGAGTCTTTTAACCATCGGCCCTGGATTACCATCTGAACCAGATTGGTGATATTCAGGGAAGTCACCAGCCAGCCCTGGTTTGCAGCCACATCCAGCATTGCCTTAAGAGGGGAAAATGCACGTGTTACCAGAATGCCATTATACCTGTCTTCTCCAGCGGGGGTCTGATGTCAAACTTAACAAAAAACAAACACACAAACAAAACACTAAGCAGATACATACAAATTAGTATTAATCAAAGTGGAAACCAGAACATAAGCTATAGTGTATAGAAACTATTGCCCATAGCATTATTTCACATTACTTCCTAGAAAGTGCCGTATTTTTAGTTATGCCTGGGCAGCAAGATAGACAGATAATACTGGTCCTCAGTAACAAAGCAAACAGAAAAACTCAGAGTACTTTGAGAGGAAATGCCTATATAATTCACTGTATCAGGAGTATTAAGAGCTGCATTGAAAGAGTAAAGCTCAGGTAGTCTTTACCAAATTTAAAATCAATAATGGCAAGGTATTTAGAAGTTTCCTTGCCAAAAATTTATTTTACCCAAAGAGCAGGATAAAGATAGAACTTTGATTTTTTAATGAACATAATACACACCCCCAAAGGGGGCAACTGCCATAGGTACATGTGGAACAATGGGAAGCTGTTCATATTAGTCTATACGTTTAATCTAATGTTTTATGGACAAACAAATGGCTGCGTTTGCTTAAGGCAAAACTAAACAGTGAAATCTTATTTAAACAAAGGAGACGTTTACACAGGCAAAGCTATTTCAATTAAATTAGATTCTGGAGAATGCTGACTTAAAGACACATAAGTTAATATTGTGATCTGAGCTGCTACTTTATACAATTTTAGGCACTCTTGTTTTGGGAAATGAAGAGATGAAGGTAAAAGGAATTAGATGTACCTAGTAAATGCTTAAAATCATACTCTAACAGGAAACAATTTATGCCAGTAAAATATTTATAAAAATTTTATTAGTATATTGTTAGAAACAATTTTTAAAAGGGATGTTTCATGTTGGTAACATTAATGTGCCATATTAGTACTATTGTGGCAACACATTTTTACTTCTCAGCTTTGAATTTCTTATTCTGTATTCTCTAGTTCATTAAAAGTAAAAGAATTAAAATCTGGCTAACACTATGTGCAGTCTGTTTATGTACATTAGAGAAATGAACCCAGTGTTGCTGGATATGGTGATCAATATGGGAGCGTCGAATTGGCCTTTAGCACCCAAGAGGTTACTAAATATGCATCATAAAACCTGAATGTTGGTGTCATGAATTTATATGTATGTATATATATGGGTATGTGTGTACATCAATGTGCATACATGGACATGTTTATAAACTAGTTAAAATTCACTTTTTTTCTTCCCTTTTCTCTGCAGAGCTTATTAAAACACTTTGCCTTTCTTTGAAGTATGAAACAAGTAGGTTTATGAAGAACACTACTCAGGCCAAAAAAATAGTGTTAGTTCTTAAGTCACTAGTCTTGCGTTCTGTAAGGGAAAAGAAAAGAAAAAAATGTATAATTATACTTAACACAATATCATGATGCTGTTAGAAGTTGTAATGTGGAGTAACTATGGTGACTTTGTGATTATATATTACAACCTAACTGGAAACAAATTCCAGACCAAAAATTCAACTAGAAAAGTTGGATGGATGGACCATATGTTTTTAACTTTGAAGTTTTCATGAAGAAGTTGAAAGATTTCATAAAATTTATGAGTTCTCTGTAATTTTTCATTGTATGATCCAGATGTGAAAATGTAAAAAAAAAAAAATCAGGCAAAGTGGTGGCTTACATGAAGTAGATGAAAAGTCACATCATAAATTGAAAACTATTATTTATCTTGTTTTTATTTAGAGAAAAGGCAGCCTGGAGGACCAAGAATCTGGGATGACAGCAGTTTTGTGGACATTCAAACGTGGCAAATCAAATGTTTCTACAAGTTTCTGCTCAGTCACTCCCTAGCTGGTCCTGTTCTCCCTATCCCTCTGCCCCTCCTCTCCGTCCCCCTCCTCACTTCCCCTGGGTTAGAGCAGACTCTTATCAACTCTCACCTAGAATATTATAAAAATGCCTTCATTTTCATTCTCAACCAGTTTTTCTCCAATCCATATTTTATATTGTTACCTAAGTACATTTTTACAGAGACAAAGCTGACAACGACTTTCGTCTGCTTAAATTTCTTCAACGGCTTTATACTGTGTAAAAGGACATAAACTAACATTTCTCTGCATGACAGTCAACATCCTAGATCTACCATGTCCTGGAATATCACTTTGGACTCTTCCTTTGATTCTCAATATAGCAATAATGTATTACTGTTATTTTCTCATGTCTATCCCTGATTTTACTGTTCTCTTTTTACAAGTTTTGCTTGTTTGACCTTGTCTACCTGGAAAATTTCTATTCATCCTTCAGTCTAGTTTAAAAGCCACTTCTCCAGCAAATCTCCATGATTCTTCCAGATTCATGTAGGATTGTCAGTAATTCTCTCATGACACATGCCATCATTATTCTGATATGATTCTTTGTTTACACATGCCCGTTAAACCAGACTCCATGACGGCAACAATCTGGAGAATCTTTGGAACTCTAGCCCTACCACAGTGCACTTAAGATGGATTCATTTTATGGAAGAATATTGGCAAAAATTCAACTGCAATCACTATAACAATATTCTGCCTAAGTTATCTCACATATGTCAAAGGCAGTACCACTGCAGGAAAAAATATGAAGATCAACTTAGTTTAAATCCTTACTTTGTCCCACTAAGTGGAGAAATCACTTAACCCTTCTATGCTAGAGATCTCATTATAAAATGGGTATTATATTTCCTTATAGGGGTTTAGTAGGGTAAAATGAGATAATGTACTATGTAAGCTATCTAATATAGTGGAACTTCCTTTGGCCTATTGGTGTTGATTTCTACATGAGTAGTATAGGGTTTTGAGGAGCAGGACACCTAAGATTTTGAGGAGCAAATGCACAGAAGGGCAGAGCAGAACATGAGGGGAGGTGTGTAATGCCAGGGAACAAGGCCAAAGACAATCTTTGAGCTTAGGCCAGGCTGAAGGGTTTGGGTTTGGTTGTAAGTTTGAGTGGGCAAATCCATGCTATTGTTCAGAGGTATAAACCTGAAATGTTAAGGCCAAGGAAAGGTTTAGGTAAATGGGCTTGAGAGTCTTGGTAGCTTGTACTCATACAACTACACATGACTGAACCTAGGACAGAATCCCTGTGTCTCACTATTTTTTAGAGAAGGCTTCTTATACATAAGGACTAATAGGTGTATGTTCATCCCTCGAGCACAGCAGCTTTGGATATCATAGTTCTGTCCCCCAACTAATCTCAAAGTCCTTTACAGAGCTCTCATGCTCAACAACAGAAAGTTATTTTAGTATATTTAAGAGAAATAACTCAGGACATTCTTAGCATTAACATTAGGCAAATATTTAACTCCCCTCTACCTCTTTTATTCACTTTCTACTTGGTATGTTAGCACCAGGCAAAGCTGGGGTGACCCTATGTGTAGAGGAAATTGGATGTGGGCTGACACTGTGCATGCGTCCTTCTCCTATTTAAACTATGTTTCTATTATCAATTCAGAATTCTTTGTCATTTTATGCCGTGAGAGAATAGAAGTATGTTTCCAGCACTGTACTCATTTAAAATTGCACTACAATTAAAATGTTATCATAATTAATAGAAACTGTGTGGTTGTCATACATTTCTAGGAGAGTAGATGATACGCCTGGGTTTGAACACATTTTAACTGAGGTGTTATTATGAAGACGAGTGAGAAGTTTTAGTATGAACTCTGGAAAGAGAGGACAGGTTAGGGTTGTGGACTCAGAAATTCTGAGCATAAAATGGACAACCAAAATAGTTAAAAAGAACAGCATTGGAGCAGAGGTGAGGGTGGGGTTACTGGGAGATGAGATCTGCAAAGTCAGGAAAGGAGAAAGGAGTGGGAGCTTCTAAGTTACTCTCGAGGGCACTAGTGAAATACAGGTGGTCAGAATGCTGTGTGCAACTTCTAACATTCTCAAATAACTATTTTACATAAATAGTTGAATTTCAACTCATTTTCCAGATGAAGACATTGTGGTTCAGACAGGAAAAGAAACAAACCTATGGCCACAAAACTCTGACAAATGAGTATAGCTGCGATCCAAGTTTTGGGGAGCTTGACTCCAGAGTGCTTGCTTCTAACCGGCAGAGCACATTGCCAATACAGCTTAGGATGAGAGAAAGGTGTGGAGTCCCAGTGGAGTCCTGTGTCAGACAGACAATTCTATGATGGCTGTAGATACTAGATAAAATGGGACCTTGAGATGGTTTCCTGACAAGAGAATGTTTAAAGAAAACAGTAAGCTTGGATGAAGAAAACAGATATATGACCCATGAATACCTGATGCTGGTTTGGAGATGGTGTGGTATGATTAGAAAGTGACTTGACCTGAGAGTTTAGAATCTCGGGCCTTGAGATTAACTGCAAGAACTTAGACTGATACTTAACCACTAGTATACATTTTTTTATCATATGAAAAGTCTGAAAAATCAAGGCATGTGATTAGGCTTGTGCTTATCTTCTATAAGCTTTAATTTTTCATCAATAAACTGCAACATACTCATACTATATTGCCATTCATTTTTACAAAGTGCATTTTCTGTCTTTCTGATATCTTACATTATCCTTGAAGTCAGGGGCAGAAAAACCTATGTCAGAAAATAAGACATTTACTAAGCACAGAGTAAACTACTATCAGAAGATGAAGTCCCTGCTTCTTGGGGGTATGTACAGACCTCAGAGAAAAGGCAGTCTTTAGATGGTCATTGAAGAGCTTACACACTCAGACTCACTGGAGAGAAAATGAGGTGAAGAGAATGAAAATTGGTAGCACTCACATTATAGCATCTCAGTCACCTCTGTAAGGTGCAGGGGAGGTCACTTGCTAGTAGAAGGGACTCTAAAGGAACAAGAAAAAGTTTGGAGGAACTAGAGGGAGAGAATTGATAGTAGTGGTGGTGAATAAAAGATAGAGCAGCAATGAGTTTCAACTGCATGACTTTGAGACAATGATAGAAATTACTAGAGAGAATTAGAATTATAGAAACAATTAGTGATGTTTTGTGATTGTTTCTAGCAATAATGAGTATGATTAATTTGGGTAAGAAAGCAGAGAATTGAATGATGATGATTACTCAGGGAAGTCAGAGATTTTAAGTTACTAGTGAGAAAGAGTGTTGCTTAGGGTGGCAAGTGAACTCATGCAGGACTGAGGACTGAAGTGCTGGATCAGGAAGGAGGTAAGATATTCTACATCTAGTAAGTAACAAATGTCCACTCAAGCTGAGTGCTAAAGATTCTTCAGTTAGAGCATACTCAGAGAAGGTGATGTCATGAAGATGGAAGCTAAGGTTTGGATACAGGAATTATCAGAGCAGAGGAGTTTGGAATACATGTGATTATGATATTGAAAGGGCCATCTGTTGAGGCCACTATGGCAACAGCAAGAACTGGGAAGCAGCTGAGGACTATGAACTGGTGTTTGAAGAAGGCGGTAAAGAGATCTCAAGTTTGGAACACAGTTTAAAAAGAAATCTTATAGACATTAAAAGTAGAATGGACAAAAGCAGCAGGAATCTGAGAAGGGAGATGTGATTGAGTGACTAGAGGAGGCTGACTTTAATTATTGGAGAAATGAGAAGAATTACCAGTTCAGGAACTTCAAGGGGAATGTAGAAATGGGGTGGTGTATGTGTCTGCCTATGTCTGACTGAGTGAGAAAAAGAGGGAAGTAAAGAAAGAAGAGGGAGAGGAAGAGGAAGAGGTAAATCGCTAACAATACCAAACAAGAGAGACACACATACTGCACACATCCCAATCTCATCCTTACAGGCTTTCATATAGGAAACTCAAGACTTCTGAACTACTTGGCTTTATGCAAAGGTAAAACAACAACAACAACCATAACAACTACTATCATAAAAACAGCCCTGCCTCTCAACCCACAAAACAAAAAAGAATTAACTTTAGAAAATGGATACTCTCTGTAAGGAAATTTATAGGCTGTAAGGGTTCTGAAACTAAAGGCATGCTTTATGACTTGAATACACCTAACCTCCTCAACATTTATTGTGAATCAATTTCAAGAATTCCCTAAGCATATCAGAGTTGGTCTTGGCTTTTACTTTCAATCACATTTTAATGATGTTGTTGCTATTTCTGCAAAGGGAAAATTTATCCAAATCTACCGATTATTTCGGCTACTCTAGGTAGTCTTAAAAATGCAAGCTTGACAACATGTCTCTGTGTATCAAATAAAGTAAATTTCATTTAATTATTGTGAAAGGTCCCAAGCAGTGAATTATATAGTTAAAGTCAAACTAACTGTATAAATAGTGTGCATAATATGATGTTATAAAAATATCTGTACAGGAGTACACAAACTATAAAACACTTTTGTAAATAGTTCTTAAATAATAGTTTTTATTTAATCTTTGGCAATACCAAATCTGAGACAGGCAGTACTACCTTCTTTTCATAGACAGAGAACATGGAGCTCACAAGACTAATTACACTATAATGTGATCACAATAGTAAAGTGATAAAGTCAGTACTTGATTTTGGTTGTCCACATTCATAACTGTGCTCATTACATTATATTCTATTATCTTGAAGTGATACACACACTCACACAGTCTTGTTTGAAGAAGGATTTAAAGTACATCTTTTCTTTTTCCCTTATAATAGAGAAATACAAACTTCTGACAAAATTGGTTTTATTTAACTGATTTTTGTGTCTGAACAAACTTTACCAATAAATATAATTTTGGAAAATCTAAAATTTAAAAGTAATTTTAATCCATCGTTTGGATATATAGGTTTAAGTACCTTTTAAAACACAAAAGAATTCTGGATTTAAATAATCCAAGGGTAAAATAGGAACTCTGAGTATTGTGACTGAATAAAGATGTTACTGTAAGGAAACAGAATCATTGATTGAGGGCTGCCAGCAGCTACATTAAAATGTAGTTTTGATAAGGATAAATAAAAACTTTATCAATAATGTATATCAAAACATATGTTAAAAAGTGGCTAAGACAAAGCTCTAAGGTCCACTACTAAAAACTTTCTGAATTTCATTTGTAAAGTCTGTGAATTTAGTCCTCAGTGTCTTCCAGACTCTGCCCATAGGTGCCCCATGTAGGGTGACACAGCCCATGCCCTATCCCTCCCCCCCACCCCCCACTACTGCCAAGCATTCTGATGACTTGCACCCTCTCTTATTCCTTTACTCCCTCACATTTCATACTCATCCTAAGCACCTGAGGATGCTGAAGGGATTGTCTCAACGATGTGAAAATAAGATCACATTAAAGGTTGAGGTGGCTAGATAATGTTGCCAATGTTCAAATTAAGTGACATAAAGATAAATACTGCCAAATCTAAGAGAAAGACTATTTAGTCCAGAATGAGAAAACAGACCCCCATTAATTTATAAAAAGTAAGTTTCTATGGACTATTATGAAAATGCATAATTCTATGAAAAGATCATCAAAAGCCAATGAAAGTCTGAGAAACTCACAGCCAAGAGGAGCCTAAGGAGACATGACAACTAACTGTATGTGGTTTCCTGAATGGGATCCTAGAAAGGAAAAATGACATTAAGTAAACTAAAGAATTTTGAATAAATCTGGACTTCAGTTACTAATAACATACCAATTATCAGTTCATTAACTGTGACAAATTTATCATATTAAGATAAGATGTTAAAATTGAGGAAGACTGGCTGTGGGATATAGGGAAGTCTCTGTACTATCTTTGCAACTTTTCTATAAGTGCAAAAGTAGTCTAAATTATAAAGTATATTAAAAAAAAAATCTATGGAAGTTTATCCCTGGCAGTCTGTTAATACATTAGTTACACATCTGGTAGAAAATGCACATTTAGTTCAAGTGCTCCCAGAAGTTTTCCAGTGATAGAAAAACCTAAAAAGGGCTTTCTTGACAGAAAGACACACTCCCCCTTAAAAGGTTCAGGTCAGTTGCAAGTAATGATACAATATTTTGTCAATAATTAAAATGCTGTAAGTATATTTATAAAAATCTTTTTCAAAAGCAACAGTTGTTCACAGTAACTTTCTTCTGAACTTTTACCCCCAGAAGGTTAGCATTCAGGAAGCTCAGCTGCTGTCTAACAAACTTAATTAATCAAAAAGTCATTTCCGAGCTGTAACTATGAGTAAAAGCGCTTCAAGTGTGCTAGCAAGCCCACAAGTTAATCAAAATGCTAATGCAGTACAAATTAAAGTTGTGATTAACATTTCACAGTAGCTGCTTAAGTGAATTGATCACACAAATGGGTTAAGCATTACTCATTTCCTACAGCCCCAACCGGGAAAAGGGTTGTTATGTGGGTATGAGGAGAGGAA
This sequence comes from Galemys pyrenaicus, assembly GCA_019455555.1. Taxonomy (NCBI): domain Eukaryota; kingdom Metazoa; phylum Chordata; class Mammalia; order Eulipotyphla; family Talpidae; genus Galemys; species Galemys pyrenaicus. Next base: position 7,133,174 of record JAGFMF010011446.1, on the reverse strand, counting down.
CTGGGGGTAGAAGGATTCTTCATAATAGCATCATATCATCAATAAACCATCACCAAATTGTCATACAGAAGCTTACAGGTAGAGTTACCCAGGGGGAAATAGCCTTCCAAATTATATTATAGTCCTTGAAGGGAGATTGCCTGTAAATCCACAAGAGTTAAGTAAAGGTGTTTAAACCTTAAAACCCACACATTTGTGTTAGTTTTGGAAATGCTGAAAGCATCAGTCTGTGTTGCTTCCTTAGCAGTGAATGGCAGTGCAGTGGAATTAAAATGTAGTTTTGATGCAGGATAAAGTAACCACTAACTGGATGATGATTTTGCATCAGAATCTTTGGATCTTTGCATTTGGAAGAATAATCACTCAGGATTAAGTTCATTTAGAATTATTTGTTCGAAATAGTCATCTGTTAATAACACTTCATCTGGCCAGGAAAACAGCCTGAATCAGACTTCCTTTATCTCTATGAAATGATAAGGTCACCCTAATGTTTACAACAGAGAACATTTATTGGTAGACAATTCAGTGCTGGCAGGTAATCTTGAAAACATTGTGAGAAAACACATACAATAAATCTGCCTTTCGAATCCCTTCCCAAGAAAGATCTAGAAAAATGAAATGTTTATTCATTCTATTCACCAATGATATACTGAGATCTGTGTGCCAAGAATTATGCCAAAGTAACCTTAACAGTCAGTGACATTATAAATAGTAATTGGTAAGGTTCAGTATAACTTGGTGATACAAAATCTTCCAAATACACACTCATAATATTAATACTCCTGAAAACATACACCAAAAAAGGGTGTATTTAAAACTTAATAGTCATTTTAGGATTCCCTAAAGATTTGAGTTGTAGCAACTAACTCGTTAAGCTATAGATTACTAAATGTATATAATCTAAATTTGGAAATTAAAAAATTTACTTGTTAATCTACCCATCTTTTTCTCAAAATATTTTGAGATGCTTTCTGAAGTCTATTGTACTGTACTGTCCACTTAAAGGTAAACTTTTCATTTGTTCTAATTATAAGTATTTAAAAATGTGAAAGGATTCTACTAAGACTAGACAGAAGATATGCTTTACTATCTACTATATCAAAATATTTGCTACAAGTATTGAATTAGGGATTTGGTGAAGCACTTCTCTTGTTAAGCTTAGCAAATCCTGGACTATTTTCACTGCTGATTGCATTTGAAATCACTGCTGATTGCATTTGCAATTTTAAAACTCGTTTATTTGATTGACACTGACATTCTTCAATACTTTGACAACCCACTGTGCCTGTGCAGAGTGCACCCATAGGTAAATATTCCTCAAAGGTTTCATTACTCTTGTTCCTTAGCAGTGCTATTTCCTGGCACCATCAAAATATTTCCATGCTTTTTGATCTACTACAAATGGGAATCATTTATGTCAATGAAAACATAGGTCTAGCTATAGTCACTATAAAATAATTAGGTTATGTAAAATAATTAGGTTAAAGAAAAATATTTGTATCTTTTGCTTCCCTTATTCTATTCTTTCTTACTCTCATATATATTCATACATACAAATGTTCATAATACATATTTTAAGTTTATCAATTAAGCTACTTTTAAAGTAGGTTGAAGATGCACTGTCAGTTATAGAAAAAATATTACTTGAAATGAAATGCACTTTAAGTTTATCAGAAGTTGTTACAGAGATAAAGAGGTCAAGTTATTGTTTTGAGGTCTGAGTTAAACAACAACCCCATTAATAAACTCTTAGGGATTTGTTTTTGCAAATTTAAAATGAGTCTCTGGATAGAGAGCATACCAATCCAATTCATATATTTTTTTTCCCCTTTCTCTGTCTATGCAGCTTATTAAAGTTACTTTTTGTGTAGCACTATTTATTGCAGTGATATGATTTTTGTTCTACTACAAGCCTATGGGAACATATTAACACTGAGTGGCATATGAGCTATGTATTATCTCACATGTGAAAGAGAAGAAAGCCTGGGAATCTAGTAGTTCAAAAAGACTTGGGCATTAAGGAAAATAAAACTTCTATATTAAAGTTATATGCAAGCATTTATAAAACAATGGAAACTTACCTGCCAGGATACAATTTCTGAAAGATCTTCCTTTCAGGCACTGAATCACCTAGCTTACTTTCAAGGCAAATGCCCTAGTTTACCTTTGTCTATTTGCATTACTGTAATGGATGATGAATTCAATTTATATAAGGAGCTTTGGGATGCAGAATATAGAACATTGTATTCTTTCTCATAGTAAAGAGGAGATGTCTGCTATCTTTTGGGGGAGTTGGTGGTTTCATATCTTGAATTTCTGAGGTTACTGATTACTATTAGAAGTATGAAGTTTTTCCAAAAGGAGCAGTGGGACAAAGAAAGGTTGCCTCCACGGAGTCCCACTAGTGGTGGTGGTGATTAACCAAAGAAAGAACCAAGATCCTTACTTAAGGTAGAGAAGGCACATCTTTAAGATTGAAAGAGGAGGCCTCCCTGGTGGCGCAGTGGGTTAAGCAACGCACTATGAAGCAAACTGCAGCCACTGCAGCAGAGTTCGATCCCTGCCGCTGTCCACAGAGGGGACTCACAAGGCGTAGCAGACCTCTCCTGCCTCGCCTGCTGCTCCCCTCAGCAGTGTGTTTCAGTTAGTTTGCCTGTTCTGCTCCCCACTCTGTCTGGTGAATCCTTTCACCTCCCGCAACTCTGGCCTGTACCCCAGCTCTTGTATACATAAATAAATAAATCTTTAAAAAAAAAAAAAGATTGAAAGAGGAACATACAATGATGCAGTATGTGTATTTTAACAGTAAACCAATGCATAGGTTGTTCTAGTGTGCACATACTGTTGATTATAGGGTTGTATTAAAATAATGATGGCATTCCTCCTTTCAGCTATGGTTGTATCAGCAATTGATCTTTTCCCCATTATTTGCAATTATTGCAGTTTTAGGGAGAATGGAGAATGTGGGGTAAGTGGTTAATTTATTTCATGTACATATATTTAATGTACATAGATGTGTATATATCATGATGTAAAGCCCCTTAGAAGGTTCATAAGCAGTTGATACAAAAAAGGAAAAGAGAACAGACACTGTTGAGTGATATGTCAATATTACTATTACTAACATCATGTTAACAAATTCTTCTCAGAAACTTTTAAAGTAATTATAGAGAGACTACATTCCTACTGAAAAGGAAATTTTGGAGTATGGGTGATGATTTGAGTATACACTGAAAAGAGGAGATAAATTTAAAAAACTACTCATGGTTTAATAGGAATTCTTAGTTGAAAAACTATAAATTCCTGAGAAATTCTCATATTTTAAAACAAATTCTGACTAGACCATGAATAAATTCTTAAATACACCTTTGTAGGATAAAGGAAATCCAGTGAGATACATTTGGCTTGTGCTGAAATTTTTTTTTTGCTTTTTGATGTGATCTGGGTAAGTTACTAGTCTCCATCTTTAAAATGACTATAACAATTATACTATTTCATTTAACAAATGAGTCAATGCTATGCAAAGCAAGAAGAACAGAGCCTGGTACAAAGAAAGTTTTTAATAAATATTCACCACCGCCACTGTTGACGATGGGCTGCCTTATAACCTATGAGTGTGATATTTTTTGGTGTGAAGTATGGGAATGGCATATAGATCTCCAAATATTCTGGTGGACTTTGGTTTTTAACATGTATTAATTCCAATTTAAATTTGGAACCATAGGTTTCCAGAGATCTTTCTAATTAATCTATATGGTCACTTTTCCTTGTGTGTGTATTTGTGTGTATGTGTTCTCCTTTCATGAGATAAAAGCAGTATCTTGTAGTCTTTAAGGGGACTACTGCTAAAGTTTTAAAATAATCTTAAAATGCACAAATATTTTGATCTAACAAACTTAGGATGCCACCTAAACAGCCATTAGCTGAAGAATAAATTTGGCCTCTCCTATATCTGACACATTCTTAAATGAACCCAGCATACCAACAGCACAATTACCCTTTGACTCATACAGCCGTCTGATTTTCAGTTTACTGAGTCAGCTCCATTAGTCATGATTTCCCCCCTTTTTTAATTAAACATACACAAGCATGCAATTATCGGGAATTTTTGCTGTAAATACCATACAGAAGATAGCTGGAGTGACTAAGAAATAAACCTATACCCTTATGCTATTTGGCTTTTTCACTTAAATGAAGATGATTTTAATATAAAGACTATGGTACTTTGAAAAATATCATAGTGCAGGATTTTAAGTCTTCATACCCCCACTGGGTTTCAGCAAAGACTGCCTTAACAAATCACCTTTAGTAAAGTTATTTAACTCCTATCAACATTAATTTCTTTGTGTCTTGATAACAAATAGCAGAGAGCTACTCAACACACTAGACACTTATCATCAGCTTTGGCATTACCTCAAATTTGGAAAATTTAAACAAGACACTTCAATTTTTGGTACTTCTTATTTATAATTTTTTCCATAAAAGTTAAGAAAGTTTTACTTTGGTACATCTAACTCAGGAAGTATGTCATATAATTTACAAATACACTTTACTGTTAACATGATTAAGAAGAGGATTTGCAAAGGTGAATGGCAATAACAATTTCATAACTACTCAATTAACAAATTAGAACTTTTAAAGCATATTTAAATAATTGAGTTATATGTAATTTTGACCTTTATTTTTGTTGGGTGGGCTAGAAGTGGAAATACTAGTAACCATAAAATATCAAAAGGAATCATAACAAGACACCTTTGACCAAGAAATGACACAAATGACCTTGTTACATAATTTCAATGGATACAAGAAGGGAAATCAGGCTGCATTATACATTCTAATGCCACTTCGGGGAGAATAATCTAAATGATGACTCATATAAAAAAGGTATGTTTCTATAAAATGGAAAGTATAAAAAAATTAGAGTTTAATGACTGATAAAGCAGGTAAATAAAAGAACTAAGAACGAGGATATTATGACAGACAAACAAATGTGCAAATGTACAAAGAAAAGAATTTCTAAGTTTATAGATCCAAATGAACAACTATTTCATTCTAGTTTTTTTTTTTTTTGCAGGAGTAAAGGCTAGTAGTTCTAAAACAACAGGAGTATGAAAGGACTGATGATATAAGTCTGTTTTTTTTTTTTAAAGATTTATTTTATGCATACAAGCACTGGGGTACAGGCCAGAGGTGTGGGGCGGGGGGTGGTGAGAGGATTCACCACAGAGAGCGGGGAGCAGAACAGGCAGATCAATGGAAGTACACTGCTGAGGGCAGCAGCAAGCACAGCAGGAGAGGTCTGCCACACCATGTGGGTCCCCCACCTGGCCAGCAGCAGGGATCGAAGTTGTGCTGCAGTGGCTGCGGTCTGCTTCATAGTGCGTTGCTTAACCCACTGCGCCACCAGGGAGGCCCAAGTATGTTTTTTTTTTTTTTAAAAGATTTATTTATTTATGCATACAAGCATTGGGGTACAGGCCAGAGGTGTGTGGGGGGGAATGAGAGGATTCACCACAGAGAGCGGGGAGCAGAAAAGGCAGATCAACAGAGGTACACTGCTGAGGGGAGCAGCGGGCACAGCAGGAGAGGTCTGCCACACCATGTGGGTCCCCTCCCTGGCCGGCAGCAGCAGGGATCGAACTTGTGCTGCAGTGGCTGCGGTTTGCTTCACAGTGCGTTGCTTAACCCACTGCGCCACCAGGGAGGCCCCCAAGTATGTTTTAATATATTTTAACCAATGGGAGGTTTGTCACAGCTAGAGAAGTAGTTATAAATAAAAAAGGAAAGACTAAAATGAGATCTTTGGTGTTAGACTAGGATTGCATGAATTAGAATCAACTCATGTTTTTATGGATACAAATGTTTTTACACGCACACATACACATAAACAAATAAAGAAACACATAAACATGTCTGTGTGTATATACTTATATTTCCTAGGTTTGTCCACTGAGAGGGCTTAGATCTTAAGATACCTAAATAGAGATGGAGTCAACAGCACCTAGAGCTTAGCATCTAGAACCATTTTTATAAAAAGAATCAAGTTTCTGTTGCCCCAGAGCTGTGGCAACAGAAAGTACAAGATACCAGAATGCAAGGTGGAGTTCATAAAATGATGATGATATGTCAAAGGGATACAGGAACCAGTGTGAGAGGCCCTACCAATGGTTGACAGGAGATAATATGAGCAATAAAATAATAATAGCAATGAAATTGTATCTAACAGAATAAAATAATCACCAGTCTACACTTATGTAAGTGAACAATGCAAGTAAGTAAATGTGAAATTAAGTTCTCTGTGAAATTAGGGAACAATGGAAATAAAAAAATCACAATAGTAACAATTGTTTCAGGCAAAAATCATCAATAGATACTAAAATAACATAGGAAAGTATGATAAAAAATAGGTTTACATAATCTCAAAAATTTTCCCACAAGTTACCTATTAACTATAAAAGAAGAAACAGTAACTTTATAGTGGAGAAGTGTATAGAAACCACTTCAATGTACAAAGTTAACATCACTAGTCATAAGACACCTCTATTGGGCCTCCCTGGTGGTGCAGTGGGTGGGGCAGCGCACTATGAAGCAAACCGCAGCCACTGCCCCATGAGTTCAATCCCTGCCACTGGCCAGGGAGGGGACCCACATGGCGCAGCAGACCTCTCCTGCCTCGCCTGCTGCTGCCCTTAGCAGTGTACTTCCGTTGATCTGCCTGTTCTGCTCCCTGCTCTCTGTGGGGAATCCTCTCACCTCCCGCGACTCTGGCCTGTACCCCAGTGCTTGTATGCATAAATAAATAAATCTTTTTTTTTTTTTAAAAGACACCTCTATCATGAGCTTCATGGTGAGAGGGTAAAACATCACTTCTGTGGTGTGCTTGCTGAAAATAGACAACTCAATGTAATTATGAGGAAACACACAGTAAACCCAAACCAAGGACAGCTCTATAAAATAACCGGCCATAGTGTTAAGGTTATGAAAGACAAAGAAACGAAGGACAGAGACGACTAAATTCAACATGAGACCTGGTGCATGGAAAGGGCATTAGTGGGATAAAACTGACAAAATTTGAATGAAGTCTGTAGATTATTGGATACATACTGAGGTAAGATGCAAATTTTAGGGAGAACCTGGGGGAAGAATATATGATAATTTTGTACTATTTTTACAAACTTCATAAGTCTGAAATCATTTCAACATGAAAAAGTTATTTTTTTAATTAAAAGTTTTAAATTTTTTTAAAAAAATGAAAATGAGTTCAGTCATGGGAGTGAGAATATTTAATCATTCTGAATAATTTTAATGTTATTTTTCAAAAATTTCTACATTAGGTGTATATACATTTATAATCAAAGAGAGAAGTATTTCTCTACACTTACTATGTAGAAGTTTCAAAAATATTCAAGAAATAAAAGTTCTTCCCAAGAAACAACCTATAAAAATATATGATAGTGAAAGTACCTGACTGAATCTTTTTCCTTAATAGCAAATTTAAAAATAGACTCATTTAGAAATTGCTGATTTCTGTTATTATATGGCCTTTCAAGTCAAAAAGAAAATTATCAATGGTTTGATTACATTTTATAAATATATTCATATGGTATATCTCTAAGTATATCTGTAAGTATAAAAATTTAATTCCTCTTGTAACTTTTCTCCAACTTTTTCTGACCCTTGGACTTATTAATAGGTCAGTGTTTGAGAGAAAAAAAAAGTTGTAGTAAACACAAATAAGTATCCCAGTCCATAGCTAAAACTTTAGGAACTTTAACCTTTATTTATAAAGTGTAACTAGTAAAGAGTGGCAAATCATCTTCTAGAGAGGTAAACCATGTGTTAGTTACAAAAGATTGTCAACAAAATTTATGTGTTTATTATAGCCTTACTTTCTTTTTGATCCCTGAATAGTTTGTGCTTTCCTTATTTTATAAAACATTCCTATTCTTTTGAATAAAATTAGCTTTTTTCTTATAAACATGTTAGAGCTTATTTTATTTTATTATTATTTTTTTAAAGATTTATTTATTTATGCATACAAGCACTGGGGTACAGGCCAGAGGTGTGGGGGGGGAGATGAGAGGATTCACCACAGAGAGCAGGGAGCAGAACAGGCAGATCAACGAAGTACACTGCTGAGGGGAGCAGCGGGCACAGCAGGAGAGGTCTGCTGCGCCATGTGGGTCCCCTCCCTGGCCGGCAGCAGGGATCAAACTTGTGCTGCAGTGGCTGCGGTTTGCTTCATAGTGCGTTGCTTAACCTACTGCGCACCAGGGAGGCCCTAGAGCTTATTTTAAAACACTTTAGAAAAGCAAAGAAATTAAATGTTATATATTAAATACAATGGGTTTAATATCATTATTCTTAAATGAAGTAAAAAATATTTGATAATTTCTCAGTTTTAATTAATATGGTAAATAGTCATAGATATAACCAATATAAACATTAGTGCTCTACAACTTCTTTCTCATTCAAGTAAAATCAAAACTGTTACTGTGGCTTGCAATTTCCCCTCATCACCAGGACCCATTTTTTCTATAATTTTCACCCTTTTTCCTTTCATATTACCCTTTTCCATTTTTTACACTGGCTGCCTTGATTTTCCTCATATATACCAAGTAAGTTCCCATAGCTTATCTTACTGTTTGGAATACATTCTTAGATAGCCCTGTGGCTTGCTCCTTTCCTTTAATCATTCTTATATGCACCCTAAGCAAGGTAGTTTCTTTATACCACATAAAAAATACTGCGAAACAACACCTACAAGCTCTCAATATGCTTTCTGTATAATACTTATTTTTTAAAAGAGCAGCTACTACCCTCTTGACTTACATTTTTGTTTCTTCATCGTTAATAAACATCTATAACATCAAGCCTGTTGAGTAGTTCACTGCTATATGCTTAGTACCTAAAAAGTACCTGACACTTAGTTTACCTTTAATAAATTTTGAATTAATGAATGACTTAAATTGTGATCTTACTGCATTGATATTTGTTTTACCTTTAAAAATTCTTAATTTGATCCACCAGATTTTTCTCAACAATGTTACAATAAACATTTCTTTAAATGCAAGCATAGGAAAAAAGGCACACATGATAGGAGAAAATGTAGGTATTAGAAATGACTTTCATACCTGGCATACTCTGAGAGCTTGGTCCAAAACTGTTTTGGTATCAGTGTCATAATCTGGGCAGGGCAGCATGGCACGGCTGAGATGCGCCTGCAGGAGGAGATGTGCTTTGGTGTGAGGGCTGTCATATGAATGAGGATTTGACTCAAAGGGAAGGCATTTTGCCAGTTCACTGTTCAGATGATCTTCATTGTGCCTTACTGGTAATTCTGTGTATTCTTCTGCATCCTATAAAAAGGAAAAAAAAAGCCCACATAGAAGCCTATATTAATATAATGGATCAAATATACACTTATTAATTTTTACTTCTAGCTTCTGACTTTTAAAACATGGTTTAGAAAAACCATAAGATAACCATATCCCTTAGAATTCTGCTTTGATCAGTATTATTAATGTGTAAGCAAAGCAAGCAATGTACAATGTATTTGAAATTCATGTATTAACGAATGTTCTTATCTATATAGTAAAATAAAATGGTAGCGTTCTTTTTTTTTTTAAAGATTTATTTATTTATATTTATGTATACAAGAGCTAGGGTACAGGCCAGAGTCGCGGGAGGTGAGAGGATTCACCAGAGACAGAGCGGAGAGCAGAACAGGCAGATGGACTGAAATGCACTGCTGAGGGGAGCAGCAGGTAAGGCAGGAGAGGTCTGCTGTGCCATGTGGGGCCCCTCCCTGGCCACTGGCAGGGATCGAACTCGTGCTGCAGTGGCGGCGTTCTGCTTCATAGTGCGCTGCCCCACCCACTGCGCCACCAGGGAGGCCCTAAAATGGTAGAGTTCTACTAGGCATCACGCATTGACACCTGGGGACACGACACTGAACCCGAAACCAAAAATTCTCAGAGAGGATAAGCAAGTTCACCCAGTTTAATGAGTGTTACGTACTAAGTAAAGAGTACTGAGCCATGCAGGTTGGTGACTCACTTATTTTAGAGAGTAAAGGAAAGTTTCTTGTAAACGTTACTTATTTAAGTTGAGATCTATAGGATGAGTGGAAGACAAAGACAGGGTTAGGGGAAAGAGGGATTAGGAAAGGAGTGGTGAAGAAAAGGATGAAGAGCAGGATCATTAACTTAAAATTTATAATAATAAATTAGATTAAATCAAATTGTTTGAAATCGAGGGTTTCTGGTTCCACATGTAAGAAGAAAGAAGGCATAACAGCATTCTTCATGGGTAAAAGCTGAATGGACTGAAAAATGAAGAACTCTTTTACTTCTATCAGAGTTATAAGCAGCAGTTCCAAACTACTATTCCCAAACAAGAGACAAATACAGGGAGTCATGACCTAGAGGAGTAGAGACTTGTGAATGGAAACCCCTATAGGAACCAATGCCGGGGAAAGAAATCCTCACTCTCCAGCAGGACAAATTCATAGGGGGCTGGGAGCATAATATTGTGAGATTTACCTCTAGGAGCTCAACCACATCCCCAAAGTAAATCTAAGAAAGTATCTCCCTTGGGTTTCCAACAGGGGGAGAGAGAGGAAAGGAAGACACCAGAGTACTCTGTTCTTATCTAGCCCTGTCGTCAGGAGTAACAAACCAAAGACTAACCTGCCGAGGTATTACCAGAGCCTAAGTGACTCAGGGAAGGGAAACACCCAACTGTAACAATCTTTGTACATGGGACAAGGGAAACAACTTAAGTTTACTCTTATCCTGTCTCACCTAATGAGGAGAAAAATACTGAAAAACAATGGTGGAGTTCACTATCCAGAGGCAAAGGATTACTAAAGGACTGGAACAATCACAGAACTATAGAATACTTGCCTCATCTCCGCTCCATTATTAAAATCCTACATATAGCAGATCTTTTTTTTTAACCCAATACATAAGTCCAGATTATCAAGAGAAAAACTACAAGTATACCAAAAAGCAAAAAAACAGAGCCAGCATTTAATTTAAATAGGACATGGTAGGGGTGCTGGGATCATCAAAGTGGGGTTTTAAAACAACTATGACTAATGTGCTTCTCTAACAGATAAAACAGACAGCATGTAAGATTAGATGGATAAAGTAGAGGAAAAAAATCCTGAAAAAAGTAAAAAGGAAAAAAATGCTAAAGACAAACACACTGTAGCCAATGTAGAATGCCTTCAAACAGCTTAATAATAGACTGGACATGGCTGAAGAAGGAATTTCTGAGCTAGACGATACAGCAGTAGAATCTTCAAAACTGAAAAGCAGAGAGAACAAACACTGAAACTCTAAGAAAAGAAAAAATCACAAATGAAGAATTTAATTTTAGACATGTTAAGCACTGAAAAACATTTGGAAGATAGAAGGTCCAAGATAACTTTTGACTTGAACTCATGGATTCTGACCTGTGAAATAAGATTGTATGATGGAAACTCTTAAGATTTTATTAAAGTTCAGTAATATGAAATAAGAGTATTCTTACCAACTATATAAAATATGTGTTTATCTTTCTTGCTTGTTTTAAAATTTCAGAAACCTGTATCGTTACTGCATGGTAAGCATATATATGAGTACCAAAAAAAAAAAGCAATGATGTAGGGTTGTGTCATTATATACCAAAGAAATACTATTTCTGAAAAAAAAAATCAAACTATATTAATAGGCACATTCCTATTTCAAACCTTTGAGTGGCATACATTCATTTAAATAAATATTTTTTGAGCATCTATTTATCATTTGAAGACAGACCTATATTCAACCAAATAAGGCAAATTTGACAGTGACAAATGCTCTGAAGAGGAGATATATGGAGCATGAGAAAGTTCAGCAAGGGAATTTGACCAAGTTAGGAAGATCATGAGGTTCTCCTATAGGCACCTAAGCTAAGACACAAGAAGAGCAGATATTGCCTAGATGAAGAGAGAAGAGTGTTCGAGGAATAATGGATGCAAACAACCTATAGTGGGAGAGAAAATGGTATGAACGAGAGACTGAAAACTGTTCAAAAATAATTTCAATTAATTTAATATAGTATGCTAAAAAGTATTTTAAGTGAATATTTGTAATATACTATTTAAATGAACTTTACAACTATTATAAGATTGTGTCACTTATTTTGTTAAGTAATAGTGAAAAATATGGTATCTACCCTACACTGTCTTTACCCATTTGGACTTTTATTTGAAGAACTGTATGCTGACACATTATTAAATTAATAATATTTTGCCCATATGTGTCATTTCATTTTCTTATTTATATGTCCTTTCAGTTTTTTCTTGTCTCTGAAGTCAATAGTCAAAAAAGGACCAGTTATATATGACAGTGCTATTATTTGCAGATTTCAGGTAACTTTCAGGACTGAAGCATTGTCACCTGATGACCCTCCCATTTCAAACTCATGTCTGGACTCCATCCAAATCCCCAGCAACAACTGTTCACCTACCCCAGCTTTGACAAATTGCTTGGGAATAATAAACTGCAGATAAGGAAGATGATGGTTCAGAAATCTAAAACAGCCATTTCCTTCAAGGAAATTAAAATCATATCAAGGGAAACAACTTAGAAACACAAATAATTGCTTTAAGTGTAGAATAAAATACCATTATTCAGAGAAGAGCACTAAAGTGAATTGGATGTGTTGGAAAGTTTCCCAGAAGAGGTAGCGTTTGTTCTAGGCTTACAATAATTTGTAGAAGAGAGGGAGAGAGATTGCCTGCACTCCAGGCAGAGAAAATAGTATGAACAGATCCATAAAAACAGATAAGGGGGGGGGTGTCTCGTTTAAGCCTCAGGGATAATAGAGGAGAATGAAGATGCTATTAATAGTAGAGAAGTCAGGAACACTTGGTGAGGAGGAGCTTTCTGTTAGGCATGCAGAATACACTTAAAGGGGGGGCAATAAAAAGATAGTTGGGTAGAAGTGAAGCAAGGAAAAATCAGCTTTAAATCTGTTTCACACAAGTCAGAAGGCAAGAGAACAATATCAGATGGCTTCACTTTTAGGAGGAATGTGAAAGAACAACCATCAAAGAAAAATAAAACAGAACAAAACAAAACAAAAAAAACAAGAGAAAGCTCAAGGAAATGGACAATTACAACCAAAAACAAACAAACAAACAAACAAAAAACTCAACAAGATCAAAAGGTCAAAGATAAACCCAAGGGATCTTGGTGGGGGGGTGTGGAGGGAGGGGAAGGCAAAGACAGGGATGAGGGCAGAAAGAGCACAAGGGACTGAGGTGACAGTGCACCCGTGAAATGGTGGTGGGAACTCCCTGGGAACTACAAATGATGTCAAATACAATTAAATAAATCTAATTAAAAAAATCTGTTTCACAGACTAATAAATTTAATTATATTTAGAGTTCTTCCTACTTCACAAAATGCAACTCCTTCTGATGACCAAAATGAAACAGTTTGTTTTTTTTTTTTAACTGCAAAATTGCAAACTGAATTGGCTCTGCAGGTTTTGGATATACAGGGAATGGGACTAGAGTTACAGAATATATAAAAAGTTCAACTAAAATAAAAATATAAACTATATGGAAAGTAAGAATTTGGTTGGAAATACTAATTACCATTATCATCTGAGTAACCCACTTTTCTAAATATAATCTTTGTTCAAATTTGATTATATATATCATGTCCTCCTCCAGAGACAGAGGCTAAGAGACAGAGTGTATGAGGGCACAAGTCAACAAAGCAAACTCGGCTTCCCAGGACTTAGTTCCCACATATCTGAAAGTGTGAACATCTTCCTGTGATGTGTGATTCTAGTATCCAAAGATGTACATTTTTTTTTTAACAAACGCTTGTAAATGCTAGCTAATTATTTCATTTTGTTTTAAACTAAAGAAACAAAGATTTGTTTCAATGCTGGAGGAAAAATTAGTGGTATTGAACTTGGTAAGAAGGTACATTATCTGAACAGAGCTGGCTACTCACATGCTTAGAGTACTTTTGGCATTATTTTCAGGTAAATTTGATCATTAGTGTTTCTTGTTGTATTTACTTATGTTAGAATCTAAACTCCATGTAAAAGATGATTCCACTGTTCTTACCATGCCAACCTGCTTGAATTACCCGTCTTATTGCTTTAATCCTCTGCTTCGCTAGGATTGTGAAATGCTCAATGCCAGCAGTATCAGTATCAGATGAGTCTGCTAACAGCTGAGTACATTTTAAGTTGGAAAAAATGTTCTGCAGTAGAGAGATCTTTCTAAGTCCAATAAGCGGCCCTCAGATATTCAGTGTATATTATCTAAAGGGAATAACCTTACTAAAAAATTTAACATCACTGATGTCTCTCTTCTTATTGCATGAAGCAATCTCCCTATACTAAAGGTTCCTTATTTCTCTTAGAATACTATATACTTTAATAACCACGATAGGGAAAAGTCTTAAGAATACTGAGCTATGTGTTTGCCAAGTATTTTATTCAGTATAAATTACTGTTGGGTATACAGCGGGTGAAGAAAATCAGAGACATGATCTTTTACTCCTACAAAGCTTTATAATCAACTGGGGGAGGGCAGACATTAATCAAAATTGACCAAAAATAAGTGTAAAATGACAACTGGATAAGTATTACGAGGGGGAGGTATAAACAGTAACAGTGAATCAGGGATGGTATCTTTGAGGACGTTATGACTGAGTTAGCAGAGGCCAAAAAAAAACCTATTCTTTTTTTTTTAGATAAAAAAGGATTGATAAGGCTCAAACTTGATTTTAAAAAAAATTAATTTATTTATACATATTTGATATCAATTGTAGTCCCCATGGAGTTTCCACCACCATTTCCCTCCGTGCACTGTCACCCCAGTTCCTTGTGCTCTTTCTGCCCTCATCTCGATCCCTCCCCCTACAAGACCCTCATGATGCCTTTGAATTGTTTTTGTCTTTTGGTTCTTGTTGTATTTATTTTTTTGATTGTCAAACTTGAACTGAAAAAGGACACTGACTCTTATTACAGGAAAACATTTACTTACATTAATGTCTTTTTCACTATTAAATTTGACACTGGCAATGTATTCGAAATCTTCAAAGATGTTGATACTTGATTTGTAAATGTATATAAGCCATCAAATCAGTAATAGTGTCTATAGTTAGAATTATCCAAACTAAAATCTTAATAAAAGCTATTACTTCCTTTAAGGATACCTTCTTTTCAGTGTCTAGTGTTTGAGTTAAAGGGGAATCGAAGGAATGTGCTAAGTAATTTACCCCCTTAGCAGTGTTATAGAGATTCAAGGAGTATGATATGGTGTGAGGTGGCATTCTGAACAGTGGATCTGGGAACTGAGGCAACAGGTGGATTTTCATCTCTGCCATTTACAAGGTATGTGACCTTCTGCAATCACTGAATTCACCCTAAGTCCCAAATTCCTTATCTTAATTTGGGATTTGGTATGAAAATTCAACGTGACAGTATTTATGAAATACTTAAAAACTGTAAGACTTGGTATAAACGTCAGACATCATTATTATAATAATCCCCACTTCTGATACTATACAGGATCGTAACTGAGGTTTAAAATTCAATTATTTGAATTCTGCTCCAAGTTTTCTGTTGTAAATCTTTGTTTACAATTATGTAAATATACTTCACTATCTAAAATGACATTTAATTAACTCACTTGGAAAAATATCATGATTCTTAAATGTTATTCAAAAAACAAGATTACAGTTGTTAGGCATTCTTCATATCCATGTAATCATATAATTTTTATGTAATCATGCTACAGAAAACAATGGTTCTTTGAAAGACAATGTTCTCATAATACAATACATAATCAATTTAAAGATAAAATTTTCAGGAATTGTATCTCTTGAACTATAGATTTGATGCTGTGAACTTCAGCCTTCAGTCTCCAATTAAGGTTTCCTTTAAATCCATATTAATTAAATGCTCACAAAAGCATGTCAGTGTGCGATAAAGGAATGTGCTCTTTCTAGTGTACCTCAGTGAACTAACTCAAAATACTGTGGAAATACAGGGGAAAAGATGAAACATTTATATTATATGGTTGGTGTGACTTTTTTGAGGAAAAAGTATTATAGACAGTTACATTACTCTGACACTGTACAGTGTTTTCTAATTAAATTCAGTGGTTAATGCCACAAGAACAAACAGAAAATATTGATTTTAGATCACTTAGACTAAATTAAAAATATTTTCATTTTTAGTTCATTTTTTTGTTGTTTGATTATTTACTTAGAAACAGATTTAAAATGAAGACTGACAGAAGACAACTGCTATTTAATCCTCAATTGCTCTGCCAGACCCTCCTGTGAAAACCATGATCATTTACTCCTGGAATTCCAGTTCACAATTTTTCTCAGTTCTTTAGAGTGTGACATGCTTGCTTCACTACTTAGCTCTTGCTTTCTTCAAGTATTTTATTCTGGGTATTTCAGAATACTTACAAAGGAGATTTTACTCATATTGATTAGAAACATAGCAATCCTAGGATTAGCAGAGAGAGCTAGTAAAATAATCAAAATCCCTGTTCAAAAACAAACACGCAAACAAAAACCCTTTCTAGTACTACTTCTTCAGTAAGACACTCTACCTCCAAATTACTCTTCTAATTTTAAACAACTTGTCTAGTTAATTTCCTGTGTGTGATCACTGACTATAAGTGAGGTTCATTTTCTTATCTACATCATGTAGGTAATTAAAGGAAATTGAAAGTGGGCAGTGAAGCTTTTATGCAACTGGGATTGAAGCTGAATGGAGGGCAGTGAGGTCAGTGGAGTCCATTATATTTTTATGTGAGAGACTGGTTTGTCTGCCCTGTCCTTGTTTATTTAGTGTAGGCTGGACAGGCTACTAACTGCAAATCTATGTCTCTGATTTGCCCAGCTGTCCTTGAATAAAGACATCTTCTCCTGCAAATGTTAAATGACAGTGATTGACAACCTTTGATGAACTCTGCTTGCAACCCCCTGCTACTGTTTTTAGATTGCAAAAGAAAAAAACAGAATAACGAAACATCTTTTATAATCATGTCAAATGGGCACTGCTGTTCATTCAATAGTTTTCATTTTGTTTCCCTTTTCATTACAAACCTCAATCTATTCTACAAATTTTTCATAAACTCAACTACTCTACATTAAAAAAAAAAGTATGGCTGCTACTACATTTTGCATGAATATTTACACTGATTTTAATTTATCTGGGATATACGTACACATACGGTTTATTCATACCATTGTATCGCTAACTTAGTGGTTTGTTTTCCTAAGAACAATTTGGCATATCTTTATTGTTGAGGTATGTCTCCCAGTGATTATCTGGCATTTGGGTTCAGTTAGGACTCTAGTAGCTTTATTCAAAATGTAAGCCTTACATGTCCCTATGGCTCTCATATATGTTGATTGTACAACTTGCTTTTAGATTTGTTAAAGTAAAATAAAAAGTTCATTAAATACTTAAAATATACTCTGATTTTTTCTTTAGTGAAAATATATGAACAAGGGAATGCTATTTGAATGTGTATTTTTATACATAAGTTATTTTTTTTTTCCTTTTAGGGGCAGTAACTGGAAGAGTCTGCTTTATCTAAGCAAATTACCAAGGTAAGAAATAGCTAGAATGTATTGGTGCTTGGTGTGAGCATTATGTAACAGTGAACTAGTACTTTTATGTCTGCACACATCACTGCCTACTGGTCTCACTGAAAAGTAGATAAGAGGGCACTTGTACAGTGGGATGGCAGTCTGATCAATGTGAGAGACCAAAGAAGCTTTATGCTATAACTTAATCTCTGTCATGGGAAAAGTAAAACTTATAAAGTTAATGAGTACTAGACTTTAAGTGCACTTGATTAATTTGTAACATTCTGAGGCGTTAAGACAAACCAAAATTAGTTTCTCACATTCCACTGCTGTCTTTTGGCTACTGAAGCTGTAGAAAAAACATTTCAGTAAATTTCCCTGATAGGAACTCTGTTTAATTTCTGTGCCTTTCTAAAACATTAGATTAATTATACAAAACACATTTTATAGTATTTGAAAAATAATCTGACAAGTTGGCCAAATATACTAAGGGATAAGAAAATATGCCTTGTATTTTTATCTTTATTTCTTCTGATTATCTTTTGTTCAATCATTAAGTGACAGAAACTGTTTCTTAAATTTATATACATATAATTAGTGTTGTGTCTAAAGTTATGACATACTTTTATTAAAATTAAACTAAAAAAATCATAAACTAGTATGTTGAATAAAATATATATCTAAAATAAAATACTATTATAAACTAGACTTACATGGAATTTATAAGGACCTCAAAATTCAGTCTAAGGCGTACTAAAAATAACATTCCAGGTAATAGGGAAAGAATAAAAAAAAAGTCTTTGGCTACAAAGCATTTATTTAAATATAATATTCAGATCTAGTTCACTGACCAATAGCAAAATACTTTATCCAAGATGCATATTATTTACTTCACTGGAATAAAGTATTAAAATAATTTTTAACTATATGCAGATGGCAAAAAATGTAAATGCTGATGGACATAACAGTAATGATTCATAGATCAATATGTGTTTCCTTTCAGGGTTTATATGAGCATTTGTATCTGATTTGTATCATATCTTTGGCCTTCAAATTAGGGCAAGCATAGAATCATCTACCAAAAATAAATATAAACACAAAAATAATACCTTATTCTTTCAATTGTAAGAAGGACCACCTGGTTGAAAGCTGGATTTTAAGGGATCTTACAATAGTGGGAACCAGCAGGTCTGTTATACTTAAAATAATTTCAGTGGTAAGAATTCCATCAGAAACTTCTATTTCCCAGGATTTATAGCTAAGTCCTTAAAAAATTGCTCTTTGATGAAACTTGAAAAAAATTCCTCAGTTTTCAAGGATATAATAAAGATGCCTTGTAGCTTAACAATGTTTAGATATTTTCCTTTTAAGAAATAAAAATCTTGAGGCTATCAGGCTTGAATTCTAAAAGGGAAAAGTTGAGATTAGCAGTAATATGGAATGACTGTGTCTAGTAAATGTCATGCTTGGCAATCTATCTTTAAAAATGGTACAATTTTTATCAGTTGCTTTTGCCTTTCAACTTCATGTATTAGAGTGACTTTTCTCATAATTCGCATTTCTATAGGTTATGAGATTATACTAGAAGTAAATAAAAAACAAAAACCCAAAGTAGAAACATTGAAACACTTCTACAGGATATTTTTCTTTTAGGAATTAAGAAATACATATACAAAAACTAAAAGCTAAAAGCTGAATGTCAAAATAGGCCAATATACAAAAACAATCACAAGATAAACAAAGAAATGATTTATGAATGAAACAAACAACAGTGTAACGACTTTAGAAAAGCACTGATCTCTAAATTTGAATTAGGGACTATTTTAAGAAGGAGCTTAGCCAATATGGATGAGTGTCAGATATTGTCCAAATGAAATCGTAAGCAAAGATGTTAAGTTGTGTACACACACACACACACACACACGACTTCATTTTCCATTTTATTATCTTGGCATCCTGGCCTAAAATCAATTGAACATAACCGTCAGGTTTATTCCTTGACTCTCAATTCCATTTCATAGATCTGTATACATCTTTTCGCCACTACTACACTGTTTTGTTTACTCTAGGTTTATCATAAACTTTGGAATCTAGAAATTTGTTCTTTTTCAAGATTGTTTTAGCTATTCTGAGTCCCTTGTTCTTTTGTATGAATTATAGTGTCAGCCTATCAATTTCATCCGAAATGTCAGCTAAGAATTTGGTAGGGATTATGTTGAATTTGTGGATGAATGTGGGGAATACTGACACTTTAACAATATATGTCTTTTGATTCATGAATATGAGGATATCTTTTCATTCATTTAATTTCTTTTAAATGTGTTTTATAGTTTTCAGTGTACAAGTTTCATTACTTCCTTGTTTAAACTGCTAAGTATTCTATCCTTTTGGGTGCTATTGTAAATGGAATTGTTTCTTAGTTTTATTTCAGATTGTTTATACATTGTATAGAATTCATTACTTCTTTTACATATATTGCTCTTGTATCCTGAAACCTTGCTAAACTTGTTTGTAACTCTAGTAGTATTGTGAACTCCTTAGGCTTTCCTATATATAAGAACTTGTTACCTGCAAATGGAGATAATTCTTTTCCAGTGCAGATCCTTTTTATTTTTTCTTCCCTAATTGCCCTAGCTAGAGTCTCCAGCATAATGTCAACTAGCAGCAGTGAGAATGGACTTCCTTGTACTGTTCTTGGTCTTAGGGAAAAACCACCAAGTTTTCATCATTTAGTATGATGTTAGCTGTGGGGTTTTCACACATGACCTTTGACAGGCTGAGGAAGTCCCCTTCTATTCTTGTTTGTTCAGTGTTTTTTATAATGAAAGTTGTACTGTATTTTGTCAGTTGTTTTTTGACTGTTAAGATTTTTTTCTTTATTCTATTAATTTTTTCCTTTATTCTATTAATATGTGAATTTAATCAATTGCCATTTAGATGCTAAATCAATCTTGCATTCAGTAATGGCACATAATCCTTCTACTTTACTGCTGGATTTGGTTTGCTACTACTTTGTTGTAGATTTTTGCAAGGGAAATTTATCTGTATAGGATTGGTATTATCTCTTAAGATTGTTAAATAGAATCACTAATAAAGCTATTTGAGCCTGGGTTTTAATTAGTGGAAACCTGAAAATTACTAATTCAACCTATTTGCTTTTTATGGTCTATCTGGTTTTATTATTTTTTGAATCAATTTTGGTAGTTTGTATATTTTTAGGAATTTGTCTACTTCATTTACATTGTATAATTTTTTGGCATATAGTTTATAATATACTCATAATTATTTTTACTTCTGGGAGATTACTATTAGTATCCTCTATTTCATTACTGATTTTAGTGACTTGAATGTTCTATTTTTTATTGATCGGTTTAGCCAAAATTGTCCATTTTGTTGAGCTTTTCAAAGAACTGACTTGGTTTTGCACTCTTTTGCCAATGTTTTTATAATCTCTTTCAATTATTTCAAGCTAATTTTTATTTTATGCTTTCTTCTTCTATTTCCAGTTTTTTAAGTAAAAGACTAGGTTACTGATTTGGAACTGTCTTCTAAATATAGGTATCTACAATTATAAATTTCCTCTAAGAATTGTTTTAGCTCATCCCATAAATAGCTTTGTATGTTTTCATTTTAATTCATCTATTAAACTATTTTCTAATTTCTGTTGTGATTTCCTCTTTGGAAATAACCTCTACTGGTTATTTAGGAGTATGTTCTTAAGCTTCTACATGTTTGTTAAGTTCTCAAACTTCCTTTTGCTATTGATTTATAATTTCATTCCATTATGGTTGAACAACACACTGGTTATGATTTCAATTAACTGAAGCTTGTTTTATGGTAAATGGTTATCCTTAAGAAAGTTCAAATGCACTAGAGAAGAAAGTGTGTGCCGTTATTCTTGAGAGGACTATTCCACACATCTAGTTAGGCCTTGTTAGTTTATAGTGCTGTTCAAGTCAACTATATCTTGTTGATTTTCTAATTGTTCTACCCATTATTGAAAGTTCTGTTTTGAAGTCTCTGACTGATATTATTGAAATGGACATACCTACCTACCTACCTACCAACCTACCTACCGACCTACCTATCTACCTATCCTCTGTCTGTCTGTCTTGATATATTTATATCTCCTTCAATTCTGTTAACTTTTGCTGTATGCATTTGGGTCTTTGAGTTTAGGTGTGAATACTTTGTAATTATAACTTCCTGATGAACTATTTTATTATAAAATTTATTATAATACTTATTATAACTATTATTTAAAATTTATTTTATTATTATTATAAAATAGTGATCGTTACTTATTTATTTTCCTTTATGTCACATTACTTGACTATTGAAACCTCTCTTTATAGGCCACAACTCAGAAGCACTGCAATACCAATTAACTGCTGCTGGAGGTTGCTTCCATATGAGCATGACTAAATCTTGTGAAAAGGAGATAGGACTTTCAGGGTACAGGCCTGTTATTTAAACTCTTTCCAACATTCTAAATTTTTGATCTTGGTGTTCAAACTGGTCTTCATATACTTGTTTCAGTCAGTTCTTTTCCCACAGAGTAATTACTATTTGATCTATATTAAGGGGCATGGATAATCAGTGAACTATGCTTCTGTAAAGTACTTTGGGTAGAGTGGAGCCACCCAGACCTTGAGTCTGTGATACTAGAAGATAGATGTTTGTGGTTAGGTGAATGACTTAAAAAAAATTCCATCCTTTTGTTGGCTTTGCATGGTCCTCTTTTTGGGATAATTTGGTTTATTTTTGTTTTAAATTCTCTTTGGTCTGATATTAGTATGACCACTGGCATTAATATAGTATAACTCAGCTTTTTTATGGTTACTGTTTACATGATATATCTTTTCTATCCTTTTACTTTTAACTATTTGTATTTCTGAATATAAAGTATATCTCCTGTAGGTTCTATGTAGTTGTGTTTTGTTATCTTTCACCAGTTTGGCAACCCCTGCCTTTTCACTGTAGTGGTTAATCCATTCACATTTAATGTTATTAATGTAGTTGTGTTTTGTTATCTTTCACCCCTGCCTTTTCATTGTAGTGGTTAATCCATTCACATTTAATGTTATTAGTGACACTTAGTTTACATCTGCTATCCTTCTTTTTATTTATGTCTCTGAGACTTGCTTACTCTCATTACATAAAATGTCCTCTGTTTCCTTATAACTAAAAAGCCTTCTTGACCTTTGTGAATCTTGTATTTTGTAGGAGCCTCTTCTGTGAAGTGTTAGTTCATATCTTTTCTTAGACTACAAAATGATCTTGGTAAACAAATTTTAGACTCGTCATCAATAAAAGTTCAAACAAACCTAACAAACTTAACTAAAAGAAAGGTCTACTTCATTATGTAAGATGTGACCAGAATCATGAGAGGGACTACTTTAAATAAAATATACACCCCAGAATATATATATGTGTGTGTGTGACATTATTCAGAATAAACACCTTGAGAGGTTGTAAATTCACTTTGTAGGGCTTTTTCATTTGAAACATACTGAAATTTCTATTTGGGCACTGCAATTTGGCATTTCAATCACAATGACTTTAGTAACTACACATTATCTTCAAGTCATATCCAGTTCTACAATAAAAAAATCACACATATCTGACTTATTCAACAAACTTAGTCTTCCAATTTGGCTTTGAATGGTTTTCCATCATTTTCAAAAAATGAAAGCAAGTATCTAAATAGAAAAGTAATAGTAAAATAGGTGACATTCTGTATACCCAAAATAACCAAAAGAAGGTTCCTTGGGCATAGAAGGAGCTAATATTTATTTGCAATAAATATAATACACAACTTTTAAAGACAAGAAGAAAATAGGTATTTGAAGTATATAAATTCTGCTATCTAGGTTAAAAAAGTAAACCTAATTTATGTTAAGTCTATTATTAATTGCTCAAAAATATGAACATACTGATAGATTACAGAGGAAACAGGTGTCACATGGAAATCATAAATTGGAAGAAAAAAATAAAACTATTTAAATAGGCAGGATATATATCAAAAAAATTTCAACTGTGCCAATCAGATAGCAAATGTCAAGTCTTTCTGGTAATATACTTTAAGCATCTAACTGTGAGTTTATTCAGGCATAAAACTTTTGCTTTTGTTCATGTTTGAAAAAATTAAATGTTTTGTATTAGCTCATAAAACCGATGACTTCCTCATATTTAGCTTATCAATATTTCAGCTCTGGAGCGAACTTTTAAGAAGTTATATTTAAAGACAACAAAGAAAAATAGAGATTTTCAGTACCAGATGTCTGGGAAGATCCCATTTGGATTTGAGCTACTTAAATTTGCAATCATGTATTTATACATCTAACAGAGCTTCTGTTTCCCCCAGAATCAGAAAATTAACTAGCTTTGTAGCATCTTCCTTGATCTGCCACCCGTGCCCTGAGGATTAGAAACTCCACCTGAGCTTGTTTTACAAGCATAACAGAAAAAATTAATCTCTGCTGGCAGCGCTCCCACTGGGATACTGATGAATAATGATATCCCTCTTTTGCTGCCCTCTCAGTCCACTAGAAAAGCCACTCTAACCCGGCAACGTGGAAACTGCTGAAACCATTCCAGCTGTGGATTAGCAGGCAGTCAAGCATCCATCTGCTCTGTGTGAATCAAGAGAAAGCAAACATGCATTCTTATGGCTAAAGTCATACTCAAACCCCATAACATCTTATAGAAATATATATATTTTATGTGTTATATATAAATATATATTCTATCTACACTTACATCTACAACTATATGCAATTGCTCAATAATAGTATATCATATACTCTATATTAACTCAGTTCTCCAATTTGTTTGCAATTCTTTGGTACTGTAAACAGTGGAAAACAAAGTACGTATTCAGAGGTTATAAAATACGGTGCTTAAGTTTGGTATTCATATGAGGCTGATTAATTAAAAATTAAACTTCTGGAATGCAGTTTAAGAATACATGAGACATATATACCTTCCCAGAATCCAATACAGCAACCAAATACTTTACAAAAGTTAAGACTGTTTAATGAGTTTCTAACAAGTGTTACATAGAGGAATGGTAGCCTTAATATCACACTTGCTTTATTTTACTGATATATTGATATAGTGCTTATCTATGATTTTGCCTTCTCCAAAAAGGGAAAGAACCATTGCTTTTGGTTTACAAATAACAAAGTATAGTTTATCAGGGCTTTATTAGATCTTTAATTAATGGGTTTTAGTACTTTAATACAACATCATGTAATGATGACAGATGTTTATAATGATAGCTTTGGGACTCTAAAAAATCTTTACGGGTCTTCCAAGTCATCAAAAAATTTTTTTTCAGTACAATTTTAAGAGTATTTTATAGCATCAAATTTCTTTGAACACTAAATATATATTTAGATATTTTATAACAAAACTTTTAAATAATCATGACATACTATTTCTAGTATATACTGAAAAAAAAGTCCACCCTACTTTTCAGTTCTAGTCTGGTAATCTCATGTCATTTTGATGTGGGTCCCAAGTGGCATTTTTTCCTTCTTTGATTTTAGTTGCATTCACTAGTTATATTGATGTCTTACTGCTTTATTCCTCTCTGGCTTCTCTTCCTCCTTCACTTGTAAAAAAACTAAAAGTAGTTCAAGGTTACAACCCTTTCTGTGCTTTCAGTCCAACAGAGTGATACACTGCCAGGTCAGTCACAGGTTCTGCGAGACAGTTTATTTGTTCATCTGTCAGTAGAAGATGACACCTGTTTGGCATTTGTCTTACAAATTTGCTGACATTGTTTAATATATAACAGAAAGTACCTACATAGATGGTTTGGAGGACCTAAATATAATGATTTGAAGCAAGCACATACAGAAGAATGCTCTGTTGCCTATGGAAATACTTTAAGACTAGAAATATGGAGCTTCTGCCAAACTCCATTATTCTTCCAAATTACATACAAAATAATGACTGGAACATAAGAATGTGTAGAATCTTATGCATTTGAAGAGAATGACATTTGGAAGGTCCTCTTATCTCCCAGATTTTTTTTTTAAGCAAAGTGAGTTCTAACTTTCTGACATAATCAAATTTCTGAGACATGCTAATATTCTATTGGACTGTCAGCTGGAAAACATTGTAAAATAAGTGAAGTCCTAAGAGAATGTAAAGTTAAAATAAAATGCAGATGGTGTGAATGACATTACTCTAATAAAAGTCTATATCTGTGTATTTCATTTAGTAGTAACAACAAAAAATTTTAGAATACATATAAATATGAGAATGAGCCACATCCATTTCTTATTTGAGAAATCAAAAGATATTTGGCATACAATGGAAAGGAAATTCCTCTAGGCTTCTGCCATGTGTAAAATGGTTCAGTCTGAGAAAGTATTCATTTTAGTACTTTTACAATGGAAAAACTATAGTTTGCTAGGAATTATTAATCACTAATTAGATTTTTTCTTGTAATAATTTCTCAAAACTATCTGGCCATTTGGTAAGTGATCCTCTGTTGTGCAACGAGGCAAGCATAAATATTTTATTCTAGAATGTACATATGGGGTTAAGTGAAAACAAATCAAAACAAAAAACACTTTCCCAGTGATTATCTTTAAAAAAACTTTATGTTTAAATGATCAAAAATTATATAATCTTAAAAAGATACTGGTGTTTTAAGAATGCTTTCAGGTTTTTTTTCCCCCTATTATAAATAATGCTGTGATGAACATCTATATTCATTTATCTTAGCAACACACTAGTTTCCTTAGGAAATGAATACTATCTTTTTAAAATTTTCAGTATTTAATAGACATTCCTTTGTTTCAATTCGTATTTCCTTGATCACTAAGGTTTTTAATTTAATTTTATTTTAGTTTTACATTTTAAAAGGATAGGCTTATTAGGGAAAGAAGAAAAAGAGAGGCTCCTGCATAGCCACAGGTGGGCAGGAGAGTTATGATCATGATTTTTTTAAATTATTGATGTTAAAATGAATTTCTTTTGTTAGTTGTTACTTAGTGTCCTCTTTTATCATGGGAGTCATGATTGTTTTCTCAGGTTTTTAGATTAAAAAATGGAAATATATTACCCTTTTATATACCCAACTATGACAAATATTAATGCTTTTACAGTTTATACAGTGAGCCATACATATTTATTTTTATGTAGGCAAATGCATTCACTTCCTTTTGTAATTTCTTTAATTCCTTTATGTGCTTAGTGTTTCTTTCCCTCTCCCTCTGTGAAATTTTAACATTATTCTTAACTTTAATCCTGATCTGACTGAAATTAATTCTGGTATATGCTATGAAATTAGAACCCAATGTGACTATTTTTTCAAAATGTTATACAATCTACCCAAAAACATCTGTTGAGTAAAAACATCTTTAACCAAGGAGTTTATGATGTTTTTGTTTTTATTTGATTATGGTTTCACACAGATCAGTGAGATGGGTCTCAACTAATATGTAAAAGCTGGCCTGACTCAGGTGGAGAAGGAGGCATTTTTGGCTGATGGAACAGAATCAGCTCCAAAGGGGAGCAAAAGAGGAAGAACAATTGAAGATGGAAGCTATTCTCACTCCAGACTATTCTGCAGTCAGTTCCAGAACAATTTCCTGTGACAGGCTAAGGAATCTGATTCTGTCTTGCATGGATATTGGTGTTCGTCCTGTATAGAAATGATTAATATAAATTGTAACTCATAACTAACAGAACTTCCTAGCAATTTAAAAATAATATTAAGGAAAATAGCAGCAACAGGTATGAGTGACTACTGTACGGCTGGGTAATGTATTGAGGAAACACAAATTATTTGCATGGAGCTTGAAAAGATAAGTGACTAACCCAATGCTACATAATTAGGAAATGGTAGAATCATGTCTCTGAGACCCCCAAAGCCATGATATTCATAATCAGACAGCATGTTCCACACATGCTGGTACAACGGATGCTTTTAAGTAGTATCAAAGTATAGTTACTTTTTTAGGTAAAGGTCTTTTCCCTTGAGAAGACAGGGACCCTATCATAAAGCTTATTGTTCTAATGCACCTAAAACAATAGGTATTAAATACCTGCTGGATTGTTAAAGATGTGTGCTTAGGAATGTCTGTAGAATAATAACAGGTATAAAACAGGTGAGCATTCAAATAAGAGAAAATAAAAAACAAGCAGGAGAAAGTGTAATCAGTAACAGTAAGGGAGGCAAAGAACTGTAGTAGAGGAAGTAAGAGATTAAAAAATGCAGAATAAAAGAAAGAATAGACATATATTTCATTAAAAGTTAAAGTGAATTAATATCTTGTCTGCTTTGTGTTATTAAAAATGCTTATCTTTTAAAACCTGTGTTTTGCAAATACTAAGATATTTAATGCTCTCCTCCAAAACTATGTTAAATAATGTTATATTTACCTTATTATTCAAGAAGAGAAACTACTAACTAAGAGGTTACATTACTAATGAATTAGATTAAATTGACCATAGCTTTAACTGCAAATGAGTGAAAAGAATTTTTCCAGACGAATATGTGCCTAATAAAATGGTCAATTTGATTTGCCTGATTTTTCTCTCAGCCAGGTTTCCAATGGTGGTTTCCAGGCTGTTTTACAGTTTTCTGCTCACAGTAACAAAAGAAAGAAATTTTTTCTTACTAATATAGCCTCCTCATAGATTTCAAGTCCAAGTTCCTAATTCAAAGAAGTGCTAATCCATTTGCAAAGCATCTTAGTCAAAGGAGTCATCACCCAGTCATAATCACTATTACTAATCATAATTACTTTATGATTTCTTCTAATTACTAAGTGGTTTTTAACGGCTATAAATAAATGAGCACTCTCAGGAGCACAAACACTGGTCTGGAAGCCAGGGCAGTATCTCACTGAAGAATCACAGTCCTTTTTTTATTGGTAGGTAAGATGATGTAGCAGTTGCGAGCTATTACTTTTACAGACTTTGTCACTTCCCTGTGAGGTACAGTAAAACTCAGAGCCATGGTCTCTAGCAAAATAGTAACTTGGGGAGAAAGTAAGAGGGAACAGGGAGTGGGGGAGCAACCTAAGAGGGAAAACTCAGAAAATGACACCGCAATCAATAATAACAAAGCTATCAAATAAAGCTACAGGATATAATATGATACAATATTAATTGAAGTAACAATAAAACTCACTAGTGCTATGGAAGGGCATCTGGTTCCCTCATGGTTTCATAAGGGAAGCAAGACTCTTTATTGCTCTGAACTACTACTACGGAAGTCAAATTTCTTAGTGAATCCAACAAGGCCGACCCTTATGATAGGGAAGTGTTGTAAACTGCTAAAAAATGCAAAGGTATCCAGAGTAAGACAGCTTTAAAATGTAAAATACAAACCACTTGGAACATAATACAAAACAAAAACATATATAGTTCAGGTCAGAAAAGTTCGAACATATATCTTTTATCTTATTACATGTTCACACTAGTCCTGTGATACTTAGGGCAGGTGTAATTACACACTTTTTCTTAATGAATCAGAAAACTGAAGCTTACAAAAATCAAATGCTCTGCCATTGACACAAAGCTGAAAACAGCTATGCTGAGTTTCAACTCAGGTCTCTTAATGCAAATACCATACTTAGTGAATTTTGCCTACATTTGTAGGTCTTTTCCCATCTCTTCCGTTCTTAGCTGATGACGTTGCCTCATAGTCATGAAAACATTAAGGAAAACAGAGGGAATTTCCTCATTATTTGACCACACAATGCCAACTTCCTGGTTTCTCTACCTCTGCAGCCTCACTTTTTTCCTGTGATGATAGATAAATTATATACTTTCACCAAAGGTCAATTCTTCCACTTTGTGTACTAATTCCTATTTTCCTTTTGTTTCCTTAAGGACTTTGCTCTTCCCTATATCACTTTCCCCTTGCTGAAGGATTGTTTCTATCAGCATACAAATATGCTACAACATCTTAAACAATTTTTAATTTCATGCTTCCTCATTCTCCAGCTCCATGTAAGAATTAGCTGAATTTGCTGTCTATTTTCTTAAAATTAATTCTCTTGAGTCCTCTCAAATAAGGCTTTTTTCTCTACCACTCCACTGAAATTATTCATTAAAGACATCTAGGATCTCTAGTCTATCAAGTATAAGGGTTAATCTTAGCTCTCGTCTCACTCCATATCTCAACAGTCTTTAACTCAGCTAACCACCATCTCCTTTCTCTGTTACATTTCCCCCCTTGTCTTCCAGGACAGTGCACTCTCCACAGTTTCTCTTCTCATTTACAGCCTCACAATTGCTTTTCTTTAACTGATCCCACCCTGTCTTCCTCCTTGTCTATCCTCAACATAACA
The DNA here is from genome assembly GCA_019455555.1 of Galemys pyrenaicus. Classification (NCBI taxonomy): domain Eukaryota; kingdom Metazoa; phylum Chordata; class Mammalia; order Eulipotyphla; family Talpidae; genus Galemys; species Galemys pyrenaicus. The sequence continues at coordinate 7,103,236 of JAGFMF010011446.1, read as the reverse complement.
GAACTCGCATTGCTCAATATTTAGACTTCTTGTCAATACTCACTGCCTAGCTGATCTCAACCAGCTTCAGGATTTAAAAATTTTTAATAACATCCATATGTCTCTTTCCAGTCTCCCCAAAACAAACAGAAACTGATCTTTATCCAATCTTCTTAATATTAATAAATCTTTTTTTACTGAGTTAGTCAGGCCCCAAACTTAGGCATGATCTTTATTTCTTATAATTAATTCTTTCTTACTTCTTGTAGGCTCTGCTTTCAAAACATCCTTGTCCCACTACTACTCTCCATTCAGTTTATGACCACTTTATCCATGCTGTCATTTTCTGACATCTGGACTTTGTGCAATTATCATTTCTTTATGAAGGAGTCAGAGTGGTCTGTTCCAAATAAATAAAATCACATCATCTTCTGATCATAATCCCTTCAATGACTTCTCTGAAAATTCAGAATAAAATCCCAACTCCTCATCATGGCTGTAGGTGACCTAGCCCCTACCTCCCACGCCTTCCCTGTATTTGTTCCACTCGTCAAACTGGCTTTCCTGTTATTCTTTGATCTGACAAGTAGCTCCTACTTTGTAGTCTTTGCACTTGCTAGTCCCTGAGACTGACATTTTTTGTCCCCAAGATTCTTTCAGGATTTGTTTCTCTTGTCACTCAGTTCTCTGCTCAAGTATCATTTCCTCAGAAAATTTTTTGTTAGCTGTTCTTCTATGAAGAACAGCCTCCTTTAATTACCTCCAGAATCTTAGTTTAATTTTTTTTTTAGACTCACTAAATCCACTGGAAAACACATTGCATGTTTATTATTTACTAACTCTACTAGGAATATAGGGTCCATGAGTACTTCACTAGCCCAGTTTGCTACTACATTCTTTAAGCCCAGAACCAAGAATGTACTCAATATATATTATTATTAAGTAGAACAGGTTAACCCTTACTGAGGACTATGAATGAACAAAAAGCTGTTCTATGTGTTACTTACATTAACTAATTTAACATTCCCAATAATTCCATATGGTACTGATGGTAGTAACAGCACAAAAATCATAGTTAAGGATTCATTTTGTACCCAACTATTGGCTCTTTTCTTTAAAACAGAAGGACTAAAAAGATAACCAGTCAGAATGGTTAATGGACAATAAGCTGACTTGTGAGAAAATGAGGTATAATTTTTATATAGACTAAATAATGGATAATGTATGAATGGTATTCTGATAACACCCAATGAGGAAAGAGAATAATCTATATATATATAAGGAAATATAGTAGGAATGACAAATTAAGGAATGGCCATTGTACTGTTTTCATTAAAAAAGACCCTAAACTTATAAAAGTAGTATTAGTTGTAAAGTAAGATTTAAAAAACTAAGTTGATGGTAAACATAATGACCTGTTTTAAAACAGATATTAGGATCACTTTCATATATTTGTAATAGAGAATTAACAAAAATCTTATTCAAAACTATGCTAATACAGTTTTATCTATCTAGCTATTGTTTATTAAATTCATAATGAATTTCTCTATATTATTACATAAAGGAAAAAACCTATCATGGTCATTTAGCTTAAAATACTTATGTTCCTCAGTATCAAGGGATCTCTCTATGGTTATTTTTTTCCTTTGAAAATTTCAATTTAAAATACCATAAAATAATATTGTAGGATTCTGCTTATACCAATTGGGATTAAAGAGGGTATTAGGAATTTTACTTTTTCTTTGTCTTAATACATAAAAATATCACTGAAATAAATTTACTTAGTTTTAAGTCTGGGGAATGATCATATCTATTTACCTACATGGCTGCTTTTTTAAAGTCAGAATAGTGTATTTGTTAGGTTAAACAGTTTTTTGGCATTATTTGTACTGGGAAGATATTTAGGATCAAAAGCATGAACTTTTGCAAACACTTCCAATGGCCATTATTAATTGAGAAAGGAACTAAGACTGATTTCTGAACTGCTCCACCTGCTGGACCAATGAGACTTTAACAATAATTTTTGGGGACTTCAACTTCATTGAGATGAAATTAGAAACATTTTGAGCAGAAATCAATTTCCAGCATATGTAAATTATATTTTAAAATATTTTATCCAATATTAAATTTTCTATTTATTTTCCACTTATTTTAGAGACCATACAATGCTTTTCTTACTCAGAATAAAGTAAGTTGTCAGGAGAAATTTTATATCTAGTGAGATAATAATCTTCAATGTTTTCATTTTTGTTTTTGCAGTATCCTTACATGTGTGTTGACAATTTTAAATAGTTATATCAATAAATTAGGTAACCATCAATGTTACATAAGAATATTTTCAAAACTGAATTAATAATGATTTGCTTTGCCAAATGATTTATGATAGTTTCCTAAAAAGAAAATTACCTTGTAGCTTTATAAATAGGACTTAATTTATATGAAACCATCTATGATTATATCTGTAATTAGAAAATATCTCAATAAAATGTCTCATTGTAAATGCTGTTATATGATTGCTAAAGGCTTGGTGGTCCAATCCTGCCTATACAAGAGGCTAGTAGCTCTGGCTTTTGGGGTACATATGATTCTTTTGCCTTGAAGGACATATAAAGGACTAAACCTTTTCCATGTATATGTAAAGGTATAATAAGCAGTAGTAGCAATGGAGACAGACATATTCGGTATAAGTTTTCTCCTTTGTTTTCATTAGGCTGTTTGGGTTCTAACACAAATACCCTGAAAAAATATGAATCTGACTTCTACTTCTTTGGTATTCTCCCAAGTGCACTGAGTACTGGATAGAATACATCGATCTTAATAAAATTTGAAAAGACAACAGTAGTTTTTATAGATCTTTTAGGCTGGGAAAGTTAAGGGAAAAATAATTTTTTATGTATTTTACATTAAATTTAAATAAAAGGGTAAAATGTTATGAATAAAGAGGAAAAAGAAAAGTACTGAGGTGTATGGGGGGGAGGAAGGGGAAAAAAAAGGACATTTAAAAGGTTACTGGGAAATACGAATTCTAATTTCAACTTTAGCCTTTTTCCTATTGGAAGCTGAGTTTTTATATAATGTTTCAATACTAATTTTGCCATCTTGGGCAAGACTGGGACCTTTGTTTCCTGAAAAACTCAGTAAGTTAAACTAGTGATAGAGAAATGTTAAAGTTATTTATGGTTTGGTGTCTAAACTTACTCCTTTTTTTAATATAATTAATTTTTTACTTTATGTCTTTTACATCATTGTGAAAACTTATTTTTTAAATAACATACCTTATTTAATCACTAACCTTTAAAATCCTAGTAATTGACTATTGTTATTTTGTGAGGCAGTTTAGGAAACCAAAAGTAACTAAAAAACTAAAAATGTAAAACAGGACAACTTTCAGGAAATATCCCAAATATATTTCAGGCTCATTGCAACCTAATTAGCTTAAAAATATTTAGAGTAGTCAACTAAATCATAACAGGCATATTTGAAATTGAGAACTTTTACCAGGAAAACACTTTGTTTTCCTTTGTATTGAGGAAAGGTTTTCAGTAGTTTATAAAAACAAAAAAAGTAGGAAGGAATAATAGAGAATAGGAAAGGTGTCAAGGGAAAGAGACCAACAGAAGTAGAAAGATACTTTTTTTCAAGACATTTGCCATCTGTGCCTCTCCAAAAGATGCCAGGCAGCTCCCCAGCTGAGGGTTAGGGAAGCTCTTCTCACGAACCCTGGAAGATGTCCCATTAGGTTTCCCCAGTAGGAAGATAAAGAGTAGCAGATGGGATCCTGCGATTGTCAGGAGGTTATTTGGAAATGGAAGGCCATGAGGTTGATGGTGTTCACTGTTACTCAGTTAACCTTTCCTTCCTTTCACTTTTCCTTTAATGAAGTCTTTAATTTTACATGCTGGGTCCCCTACCAATGTTATTTATATCTGACTTGTCCTTTTATTTTAAATTTCTCTCTTAAAAAAAAAATTCTTGCTTATTTTTCCAACCTCCTATTTTCTTTCTTATATATTTTCAAGCTCCTATTTGCAATTTTTCTACTAGAAGATTTGTAGCAATACCCCAAACAGGAAAAGATCCAAGCATTAAAAATGCTGTATTACTACAAGTGGTCTTTATATGGGCAGAGTAAAGAATAAATGTGCTTTTAAAGAAAGAAATATAAAAATGGCCAAACCTGGAAATTTACTGCTATATAAAAATGTTATTGCTCTAGTCGTTCTCTAAAAATTTGGAATGGTTCTATTTTATATTAGCACATGAAAGTCATACGTATAGTCAATATCCATCCAAGGCTTTGTAGAAAAAAAAGAATTTAACAAATTTTCAAATTGGATGCGATATTATAAACATATCTCATGTTTCTGTGTAGTCACATGAAATGTAATTAGTACATCTATTTAAACATTTCATTAAAAATTCATTAATGCCACAGAATAAGCACATTCTGAAAATTTTGTTCAACTAAATATTCTTTAAATTTGAGATTCTTTAATTTCCATTATTGTTTTGAAAGAGGCTACCTTCTAAAAGTCCATGAACATATCAAATCGTGATCTTCTGACAGGCACTTTCTACTCTAGACTTGGGTTTTCAGTGCCAACATCATTAAGAGATTCTTCAAATTACTTTTTAAATGCCCTTTTCCCTCAGGATTCTCACTTATATCTAATTAGACTACTTACTCCATGCCATGTAATCCCTGTTGCCAAAACTGCTAAATGCTTCAATAAGTAGGAAGAGGGCATCAATGGAGCAAGACAGATGTAATGTCACTGGTTAACAATAGAAGTGTGAAGCAGCTGCCTTAATTACGGAGCTTATTAATTCATGGTGTTAAAAAAAACTTGGCAAGAGTTCTTATAAAATAGCTAACCTTTCCAAATAGCATCATATTGTTCAAAACTTAAAATATGTGTTTCAATAAGAAACACTGAAATAATTATTTTGTCTGTAATTAACATCTGTATTTAATCCTAATTCTAAATTATAAGGACACACACAATTTTAAAAGTAACTTTTAAAGAGCATATACCCTTGCATTTCATTGCTTAATTTTTTTTGTTGGGAATAAATTACAGGATAAAGGTAAACTATACTTAGGAGAGGAGAAATTAAGGTAAAAGGAAAGGAATTCTAAAGAGCTAGTTTCTACAAAAACTAGAAAAAATTAACCTCAGTAAACACCAGTTTTGTTTTCTGTATATTAACATATACCACAAAGGGTGGTTTGATGATTACAAATAATGTATAAAAGTTCCTAAAGTGTATGAGGTGCTCAATAAAGGGTAGTTATTATTTTTTTCATGGATGTATTGGAAAGACAAGGTATAAATAAATGGATTACTATTATACCATAGGATAAGATTAATGAAGCTTTGACCTTATACTTAGGAGCGTTCTATGTCTGTTAAAAACAACTGAAAACACGTCAGAAACAGTTTAATAGCTGAGGGATAAGATGAGTATGTGAAGACACAAGTCTCAAGAGATGTTATTAGAGAAAGAAAAATTAGTGGAAGTGTATTTTTTTTACATAGTTGACCGGAATAAAGGTTTGTTTGTAATGGAGTAATAATCAATAGGAATAGAACTTGAAAGTTTAACAAATTGCCAAATTAAAAAAATTAAAAACTCCACATGTTCTGAAGGATAGAAAAATTCCCTAAGTATCTAGTGGGCCAAGAGAAAAAAAAATGCAAATGCCATACAGACTAGTCCTAATATGTCCTTCCCTGGTCTGTAAAGGAATAATCATCTATCACACTGATATGACAGTCACAATTCCCTTTTCTCTTAGTTGTTTAGTGATTTTACTACTAATAATTTCAGCCTTCTGTGAATCTATCTAGTACTGTCCTCAAATGTTTCCATCAACTGACATAATAAAGTCCTTGAGTTTACTACTTGCAAAATTAGATGGAACTTCCTGTTAATTGAAAAAGTTTGTGTTTAAGATCCAAACCTTTAGTCAGTTCACGATTTTAATTTCTATTGCACTGATTCAAAATCTTTGCTTTTCTAGATTGAAAGACCCTGATCATGTATCTATGATGCAGTATCACTTTGGGCCCATTTAGATTTTCTTCACAATTTTCTTTTGATTTGGGGGGCCAACAAAAATTTATACAGCAATGTATGCAGAAAATGTATATAGAAATACAAAACTCATGCATGGGGAAAATCAACATGAAAGAGGGGATATTAGGCACTGTTTTGTTTTTAGATATTCCTCTTAATGATGGACATCTGTCTGCCGCCATTCTGAGAGCATCACACTGAGCTGGTAACTCAGTCAGGAGCAACACCTGAGTCTTTCATAGTTTATCTATGTATTAACACAGACACACACACACAGAGTCTGTCAGTAGTGTTCACTATTCTATCTCCTGCTCCTAGAAAGAGCCTCAACCCTGTGGGCATGAAATACTTTTTTGGATGAATCAATATTACGGTGTAGGTAGAAATGTAACCGATGGATTTTAATGTGGACAAACACAAAGTAACATTTTAAGGAATAAACCATTTGATTTATGCATCCTTCATTATATGTTTAAATATTAAAATAATTTTATTTAGTTTATCTCCCTATTAATGGGAAGAATGTAGTCCCATCTGTGTGGATGTGTGTACATGAAAGACAGCACAGCACGGGCTAAGAACCCACACTCAGGTGCTAGACTGTAAACTATTCTGTTAACATACAAGTTGGACAAGATGGTTAATTTGTAAAATTTGGGTAATGAAGGGATGTTCTCAATATCAAATGGGTGGTTGCTGTAAGGATTAAATGAGTTTACTAATCTAATGCAACGTTCCTAAAATAGACCCTGGCACAAGAACAGCACTTGGCAGCCAAGTATTTTTAAATATCTATTAGGTAAATATATCAAGGTTGGTAAATATGAAAAAATTATATTCTTAAATCTAACAATACTAATTTAAGATACTTGTCCAAATTAATTAGTCATTCTATAGTTCCCCTAAGATAAATCATGTTTCTATGAATCTGACTAGGAAATAATAAAAAATTTTTAGGAATCTAAAAAAGTTCTTATACTTTTTATACTCTTACCTTGGACATGAATTATGAATTAAAAAAAACAGTGACATATTTTTGGGCAGTTGCCTCATATACCTTAGTCCTCTACTCTTTCCAATACAACAAACAATACAAAACTGATTAATATAGGATCCACCCATCCATTCGTTATCAATTCATTAAGAAATATTTTCCGACTCACTAGAATACACTTTGCACTATGCTACACAAAATATATATGCTAGTTTCTCAAGGGGAAAAGTTTAAAAACTGGAAAACTGTGAATTGCGTATTGAAGCTTATTGAGAATGAGAAGGCACTAGGAGAGGTAGGGAAAGAGTAGTAAACGAACTACCTTAGAATCAATGAATTTATAAGACAATGACTTTCAGATACTATAGTCTAGTCATTTTTAACTGTTTTTAAAAGCACCAACGTACCTGAGGTAAGATAAGATATAGTATTTACTTATAGCCTAAGTCTTGACTAATATGCCAATGAAGTTGTGTGGTAATTTATACTTTAATGCAGTAAGGTAAGAACAAATTCAGCATATATAGTATGCAGAGACAAAAAATCCATATGCTATATGCAGAGAAGATGGTGAAGATATTCTTTATAGTGATTTTAACTTTGATATTAAATTTAGTTCTTAGTTCCTTATCAAAAATGAACACAGGATCATTTTTATTTTTACCATGTGGTAAATCTGGCTGTATTTTTTTCTTTTTTGGAAAGAGAGGGACTGTTAAGCTTTTTTAGGCATTAGTTCTAATAGAACTCAATCATGTGGCTCTTATATAAAGAAACTTCAGTAGCATCATAGATTCAATAAGAATTACACAAGTGAAGCAATAAGAAAAGATTGCCATTAAAATTCTGAGAGACTTTATATTGAAGGACAGTGATCATCTAGCTGCCATGAGAGGCCAGTTCACACCTATTTTCCTGGCTTAAATATTTTTAGAAGGATGTAAGTTTGGATGACAAATTATGTGGTCACCTTATCTGTGGGGAACATAGTCCAAATATGTTTGTTTGTAGTGATCTTGTTTGACAGAGGGCAGGACTTCATAAACAGTTTCTGCCAAATTTTAAAAGGAACTGGATGACAGCAATTTAAGTACCAAATTAAAAGAGAAGGTATGAAATATATAAAATGTAATCTATGTTCAAAACAATTAACATCATGGCACTTACACTCAGAATTGAAAGCAATTCTTCAGTACTGCATTCAGGTTTCAAACGCTCCTTAAACATTTTAACTGTTTGGTGCTTCAAGTAGTAATAAGAGGCAATTCTGCCATAGGTCAGAGGTTCAATGCTTCGATTATCCTATTTCAAAGATAAGGATGAAATGTCAAACAAAAGTACACTCATAAAATTAATAATAATTCATACTACAGGTTGTAAAAATTCATTAATTCTTTTGGTTACCACTAGAATACAAAGCCCTGTTGTTAAAAAATCAGGAAATCGTTACAGCTGGAATGGTTATGACTGAGTCGTACCTCTCCAATTTCAATACAATAGGAATGTTCCAGTTCAATCAGGGACTTTTCAACCAGGTGGGACAGAAACTTGTTCACAGAATCATGGCTCACATCACTCAAATTGTAGTAGCTAGGAAGTAAGCAAAGTCATTATTGATTTCCAGACATTTTTGATTAACACTATCACTTCAATCTCACATCATTCTTTTAAAAAATTCAAAGCCTGGGGCCTCCCTGGTGGCGCAGTGGGTTAAGCAACACACTATGAAGCAAACGGCGGCCTCTGCAGCACGAGTTCGATCCCTGCTGCTGGCCAGGGAGGGGACCCACATGGCGCGGCAGACCTCTCCTGCTGTGCCCGCTGCTCCCCTCAGCAGTGTACTTCTGTTGATCTGCCTGTTCTGATCCCTGCTCTGTCTGTGGTGAGTCCTCTCACCCCCCACAACTCTGGCCTGTACCCCAGTACTTATATGCATAAATAAATCTTTAAAAAAAAAATTCAAAGCCTAATTACACTTATAGGAAATCACAGAAATCACCATTCCCATTTTACAGCTGAGAAGTCTCATACTAAAGTTTGATGACTTATAAATAATTATAATACATAAAAAACATATAAGCAGAAAAAATTCAGCATAATGTAAAAAATATAGTAACTTTCCAGCGTTAAAACTGGTATTACTTCAGATTACTCATCTACAGCAAATTAAAATTAAGCACTGGTTTAGAAATGGTAAGAAGTATATAATTATATATACATGCAAATATGAGGGAATAAAATTTCCTTTTATGTTTAAAAATCCACTCTTAGTAATTTTATAAAAGTTACAAACTATTAATTTAGACAGTTGAGTGAGTTCTTTTGGAAATTTAATCGTTATTCTCCTAGTGCTAAGAAATAAGTGTCATCCTAAAGACTAGAAGAGACATCATCAGACTAACAATCAAATATTCTAAGCTAAGCTTCAATATATATAAAACACATACATTCAATTCTGGATATTTTCTTTTTTTAAAGATTTATTTTTTATGCATACAAGAGTTGGGATGTAGGCCAGAGTTTGGGGGGGTAGGGCTTGAGAGAATTCACCAGAGACAGAGTGGGGAACAGAACAGGAGGATTGACTGAAATACACTGCTGAGGGGAGTAGAATGCAGGACAGGAGAGGTCTGCTGTGCTATGTGGGTCACCTCCCTGGGCAGGGATCAAACTCAAGCTGCAGTGGCTGCAGATAACTTCACAGTGCTAAGACTCAACCCCTTGTGCCACCAGGAAGGCCCAGTTCTTGATATTTTCTCAGTAAAAAGTCTGAGAACATGCAATTCCCCTTGAATCATTTATCTATCTCCAAGAGGTTCTTGGCAAACAAATCCCTAGCATCACTAGGAATCTACTTGGGGATAGATCTAAAATGTGAGGGTCTGTCCCCAGTGATGGCAGTTCTTAATTCCTACTAGGTAACCCTATAACCTCATCAGCATGGAGAATTTATATGCCCCACTTCTTCTGTGTCCAAATCAAGGAGCAGGACTGAAGAGTAGCTCCAGTGCACAGGTTCTATCATTGAAACCTTACCACAGAGTTTTATATCTGAATATGACAATCTAGGGGGTATTCAAAGCTTGGAGTAAAGTATTAATGTCAATTGAAAGGCCCAGAGGAAACCACAACTAGTCAACCTAGTGACTTTTTTTTCTTTTTTCAAAGGGAAGAATTTGGAGTTAGTATATGACACAATTTATTTAAAGATTAGTAACAGGTTATTTATTTTAGAAAATAACTGTAAATAATAAATATATGCTGAGGATTTTAATTTTTGTTAACAAGAAAGTTACTTTTAATTTTAGTCTATATATAAATTAGTGCCTTTCCTGGAAAAGTTCTTGTCATTCATAGACCAAAATAAACAGGTATTTATCAGTGAACAGGTAAGCAATGAAACCAGTCCTATTGTACATTTGAACAAAAAATACAAACACATCTAGACAGAGATATATGAACCTTCATTAGAAACCATTAGAAAGTACTTCCTTTATCTTCAAAATTACTAAGAATATTTAGTTAGAATAATTTATTCTGCTTTAGAGATGAAATAAAAATTCTGGACTCAACAAGTTATTCCAAATCATTCCAAATCATTATTATTTTCTGTTGTTGGGGTTCACCCTATCTGGGTTCTTCTGATGCTGAAGGGATGAACAAATGAATATCAGATAGATTAGCATGAAAAAGGAATAAAGATTTAATAACATATGTATGGAAAATATCTCTGGTTGTAAATTCTAAATAAAACAGAGCAGAAGAGGATGTAGATTCGGTGTTAAGGACTTGGGACATCAAGGAGAGAGAAAGGGGGAAATTGCACATGACAATAAGGAGACAACCTCATCTTTTCTACTTTCAGTTAGGAAAGTCATGTTCCTGATAACCTACACCCCCCAACCCAGTTAGGGAGGTCATGTTCCTGATAACCAACACCCCCCAACTCACATTCTTCTAGACCCTAGACCCTAAGATGGGAACCAGTGATTGCTTCTTTGATTAGGAAAGGGCAAAGATTGTCCTAGCCTCTGGGCCTTCACTGCTTCTAATATTTGTATTTTTTAAGCATGGCAATAGACTTTCTTAGGCTCATGACTGCCACCCTATATCAGGGTGACACTGATTGGAAGGGGCCTACTCTGGGCATACTTAAAAGTCTATCTGGCACACTTGGGGAAACCAACCCCCCATGGTCTTTCATTTTGGTTTTTTTTTTTTTTAAAGATTTATTTATTTATGCATACAAGCACTGGGGTACAGGCCAGAGGTGTAGGGGGGTGAGAGGATTCACCACAGAGAGCGG
>JAGFMF010011446.1:7013435-7091826 GCA_019455555.1 Galemys pyrenaicus | reverse complement strand
CCCCCCTGGCCGGCAGCAGGGATCGAACTCGTGCTGCAGTGGCTGCGATCCGCTTCGTAGTGCGTTGCTTAACCCACTGCGCCACCAGGGGAGGCCCTCATTTTGTTTTTTAACATGACAACAAACATTCTGTAATACATGTACTTTTTATTTTACATTATTTTGGCTTGCTAGGTCTATAAATCTTCAAACACTATTTTCAGCTGTCTAGAATAATCTATAGTTGATAAAGTTATTTCTAAATTGAAAACACTAGTGGAAATATGGCTAGGACACTGAATAAGTAGTACCATTTGGAGAGTGAGCATAAAATCATTCTTTGTGCAACTGAAATTACAGAAGGAAGACATGAAAATATCACTGTAAAAAACAAAAAGTTAAAATTCCATTTTATCTATAAATGTATTAGGTCATCTGAAAAAAAATATCATGGATGCTGGTCTTGGTTATCATAAGCCATTTTCCTATGGCAGGAATATCAACTTTGCCATTTATGCTTTAATGAATAACACCTGGTAGACTTGCAAATAGGAACTACTAATGATAAAAATATTCCTTAAAAAATTAGATTCTTTAATAGTTGTTTTACTTACTGTATCATGTATTTACAAGATATTACCTTGATGGGCTAATAGTCCTTCTAAAATTTGTGTAAGTCTAAAGTTTGTTGAGACATTATTTAGATTAATTTGTGACTTTTATCTATAGTTGTAAACATTTACAACTTTCAAAAATTCAAGAAAAATCAACTAGAATCATTTCTAAGACTACAACTAATTACTGACTAGACTAAAATACTTTTTATAATTTAATTTACTGAAAATTAATGCATTTTTAATATAAAAACTCTAATGATATTGCTGCTTCTTACAGTTTTTTCAGCATGTTCATCAATATTCTTATTGACTTTCAAAACAGAAGAAACTAAATTGATATTCAAAACAGAAGTAACTAAATTGATATTCAATTCACTAAATATCAGTATTTTTATCTTTATAGTGTCTGGAAATAATCGGGAATAAAAAAACTCCCTAAAATTATTTTCGCACAAGTAAGTGATAGCTTAAAAAAACTTATTCATAAAAGATAAAACTTTTAAAACAGTGCTCTATTTTAAATATTCAAGAATAGTAAAATCTCAATCACAGAAAAAAAAACATATCCTATGCAGCTAACACAAATACTAAAATGCATCCATTTATGTAAATTATATAGCTTCACTGATTTATATTATTCTTTGCTAATACTTAAACTGAGAATCTAAGGTTAATTACAACATTTTCAAATACTTATAAAAGATGTTACTATATCTTTTTTAGACACATAATTAGTAAAATGCTGGCTGTAAAATAATAAAACAAAACATAAATGGAGTTATATTTTAGGTTACTTAAGACTTTAGATAATAGTCTTATATTTTCCTTTGATTAAAAGATAGAGTTTATATTTACATGTTCTTTATTAGTAGAGTTGGAAGTCCTTTACTTCTACAATGTGAACTTTCTAGTTGCCATGTAATTTCTTGTCTAAATAATTATAAGCCATTAACTTAAAACGTTACATACCATTAATTTCAATAATCATTTTACTAACTTGAAAAAGCATGCAGCAGCTAAGTAAGTCTGTTTTCATGTTGCACTCTCCATGGTACAAAATTTATATTTACTGGCTATTTAAACAGAAATATTACATAACTGTTTAATTACGGATAAAGGATACAATGTAGTTTCAGGCTCACTGCATTGAATCATCAAGTCATTATTTTCTCTTTGCCATAAACAGACAGCCTACCTTTTTGTCAGCATGCTATTTCATTTATTTCACAGAGAAACCCAGTTTCACAATAATTGACTTGTCAGAAGCTCTAATTTATGAGGCTGAGCTCTGTAAGATTTCTCTATATTGGACTCAACCTGCACACAAGCAGGGTTGAATATTTACAATGCTGTTAACAGGTGCTGAGTTGTTTAATGATTCTAATAGCCAGAAGCGTACTGAGAAAACCAGCGGGATCACAATTACAGGCTGTTTGAACACAACAATTACTAGTCCCCTGGGAGGTGTGAAAGTCAAAGGCAGTTTGATACTGACAGCATCTAGCACATGGGCTAGACAAGCTAACTTCTATTAGCAGTCCATTGGGAAAAAGTCATAACAAACCTCTCCCTGTCATAAAAATTTACAAAGTTCATTAAATTTAAACAATCAAAAAGTAAAATAACTTTAAAAGATCTTATCAAAGGATGAACAAGAATAGGATATATAAAGCCTCAGGTTATCTTTTTTGGCAACCTTTATAAAGATGAAATTACACCAGTTGTGAATAAAGAGACTTTATTGTAGTGTAAAACATAGATAAAGTTACACCAAACAGTTTGGATTTAATGTGAACAGAGGCAACCATTTCCTGTTTGGTTTATGTAAACCTGGCCAGAGATCTTGCTGGGAGAGTTTTCATCAGTATTGAAATGCTGCTGCTATAACTGTCAGTACTGGGAAGTCATTTGTTACAGCACTACTCTTTTTATGTTCAGATTATGCAGCAGTAATAATGACACAAATAATGGAAGTGGTTACAGGGACAGATGAAACTACCACAACATTTTTTTGCTCCAGAAATATTTAAAAGCTTTCTCAGGGGAAAAGAGAGAGTAAAATTGAACATACAAATTGAATCCAGAACTCAATTTGGAATATATTTCATGATGCACCAGTACATGTGTCTATATACATTTAAACTAATGTATACATGTGTGTGCCTAAATGTGTTTATATATAAATCTGTATCGTTGCATATACACACATATTTGCATATATATACACATACCACTCATACACACATGATTATAAACAGGCATAAAGGGAACAACCCAAGAACAGTGCCTCAAATCTTTGTCAACATAAATTTTACTTTTCTGGGTTGGTGGGGTACTTAACAGTAGTATGATTAAATGAAAGGGTTGGAGAATTGGGTTTTAGTTATCTATGTATTACTGCATTTTGAAAGTGATCTTTGTCTTTTCTAGTTCAAATAAACCTCAGTTTTTCCTTGCTACACACACACACATGAATGCACAGATGCACACATGCCCCCTCTTATCCAACCATAAGTCAAATCTCAATTTATGGCACTGATACTGCGTATTAAGGATATATTAAATGTACACATAATGCTAATGCAAGCTCTTTAAGTGAGTCAATGATTTTAGCTTTCTCAAAACTTTTTCTATACCTGGAAGTAGTAGAAAAAAATTGAACAATTTTTTTGAACTCTGGTACTTTTCATTGCTTCCAGCTTTGGGAAAAGGTGATATTAACACAGATGATAATAAAAAGAAATAATTAAGAACCAATCAGAAAAAAAATTGCAGTCTGATTATAGCAGACTAATATATGAAATTAAAAAATTATTTAGGCACATTCCATTTTTATCCAGACATAAGGTATAGATATTAAAACTAACTTTTTTTTTTGGCATCAAATGAACAAAAGTATTGTATTAAGAATTAGCATGGTATGGATTCCATAAAGAACACATTTTTCAGTATATCACTGAAAAGTGAAATGGACGGGGAGAATATTTGAGTTCTGAATCTGATAATGAGTCCAGTGATGGAGAATGTAGCCTCAGGAACAAACTGCCTGAATTCTAGAGCGGCCTCCCCATTTAGGAGCTGTGTGATTGTCGGCAAGTTGCCTGATCTCCCTGAGCTTCAATTCTTCATGAAATGTGGATTCTATCAGCACAATATGAGTTAGGTTCTTGTCACAGGATCTCAAATATAGTAGAAAAGAAATACTATTAATAGAGATTCTCATTTTCCATTTTTATAAATTACTTTCTTATATTTGTTTTGTCATCTATTTTCTAGAAATGAAAGCGTAGTTATTTTATTTTTAAGCATTCATGATTTTTTGTAGGTGCTCTAAAGATGGATATTCCTTAGACTTGTGCTGTGATTGAGAGTCTAAGCTTTGTTATATAAAACTTAGTTTTGTCCAGCTGTAGTCTATACCTTTTAAAAAAAATGTTTGTATTTCATTAGAATAAAAGCAGTTGAATCCTAAAGAAATTACATTTTTGCCATATTTTTTATTTCTGGAATTATTGCATTACACATTGAGATAATATCCTTATGATCTTATTTTGTTGAGATAAAATGAATTTACAACATTGTATATGATTTGGAAGTACAGGTCATACCCCATAGGTATATGTTACCACACCACACCCATCACCAAAACACCAAAGTATACCCTATTTTGAAATATGAGTTGTTCTTTGTGGTCTATTATATGGTATGTTTTTATAAATAAATTTCTACAAGGGTTTGCAGCTATGACATCTTCCTTTGGGCAAGGTGGGGTACATATGGAGATATACACACCTATGCAAGGATATTCCTGTATATTTTGAAATACTTTACTTTTTGGCATGCTGATTTGTGAGAGAGATGTGTTAGTGTCTCAACTGGTTGTTGCTTTATATTCTGATGTTATGTTTCTAGACACACGTTAGTAATTGTGTGTGCCGTCAATATGAACGGTTTTTCTCTGTCCTTTCAAATCTTTTTGCCTCAAATTTTGTTCTCTGATTTTGATTCTGTAACTACTGTTTTTCCTTTGTTATTCTTTCATTCCTTCTTTCATCTTTAATTTTCAGCTTTTTTAGATCACTTTGATTTGACATGTTGCCTAATAAATGTTTAGCTTCATTAAAAAAAAAGAATCTGATAATTTCTGTCTTTCAATGCAAAAGTTCAAGTCATATATAACATTATGATTATAACGCACCTGACATATAATATGAACTTATCTTGTTAGTCTTCTATTCCAAGCCCTATAATGGTTCCCATCTAATTCAGAAGGAAAGTCAAAGTCCTTCCGAGGTCTCCAAGGTCCCACATGACTGGTGCTACTACCAATCTCCCACATTTCATTTCCTTCTACTGTCCATCTCTCAACTTACTCTACTTCAGCAACACCTTCTCTTTGCCATGCCTTGAATACACAGACTTGCTTGCCTTAGAACCAATTCTGTTATTCTGGCTAAAATACTGTTTCCTAAATATTTTATTGGTTACCCTCACTCCTTTCCATGTCTCTGTTCAAATGTCAATACTTAAAAAAAAAAAAAAGGCAGTATTATTACCCATAGATCCCCAGAATTTTCATCTTATAACTGAAAGATTTTTTTAACCTTTGACTACTTTCCATTTCCCCCTTCATCAGTCAATAAAGCCTATTTTGACTCCCAATTTAGTATTGCAATTTCTTCCATTCCAAATCCCTTTCCTCTTTCAGTCTTCCTTACATTGTTCATTTTTTTTCCAGAGCACTCATCACATTCTAATACACTTTTAAATTTAACAGTCATTGTAAAAGAAAGTTAGTGCCATGAAAGTAGAAATTTTTGTGCTTAATTTTATTAACACATTTTCAAAATATCCACAATAGTGCCTGGTACATAATAGGTACTCAGAAATGTTTGCTGAGTTAAAGAATATAGATTTAAGTTTTAAATAATTATACCTTACCTTTTTGGGAGATGTTACGATTTTTAGTGGAGGCCATAACTTATGTTCCAATAGATCTAACACCTTTGCTAATCATAGCTCTTATGCCAGTACAATACTGTTTTGGTTACTATCGATTTATAATATACTTTGAGCCAGGAAACATGATGCTCCCTGTTTTGTTCTTTTTTTTCAAGATGGCTTTGGCTAGGATCTTCTGTAATTCCACACAAATTTTAGGATTGTTTTTTCTATTTCAGTGAGAAAAATTAACAAATCTTGGAAAAAAAAACCCCTATTACTATACCTGTTCTAAATTGGTTTGGATATAGGTTTTAGTTCAGAATAATAATGACACTCTTAGCCCTAACCTACCCAGGTATCTGTATAGGTGGCCACTAAAGGTACTAGTATACTCAATATGGATGTTGAAGAGTAAATGAATCACTACTTCCTGAAAATTAAAGTGTATTTATCAGTATGGCTGAACTTTTACAACTCTTAGAGTTAGGTTGGCTGTAAGGACTGGAAGGGCACTGCTGGCAGGAAGAAGAGTGATAGTGAAATCACAAATGCGAGGAAAACCTTTCACTAAAGGTGGTATGGGTTCCTGTTTCCTTCAGTGTAGCCTATTCCCCTTGGTAGTGGTACTGAAGTTATCCAGGTCTCCTCTGGGACAGCATGAAGGAAAAGAAAAGCAACTGCCACAATTATTAAGGCTTAGTATAATTTATAATTCAGGCATATTCCTTCAAGATTTCATTGTTGTCCATTGGGCAAACATTCCCCAAAATCTTGTTCTGTGCCCAATTAATATTGTTTATTGTAACTGCAAGTAGATGTTATTAAATAGGTGTCAGTCTACCAAGAGTAAGAGGGAGCAATGCCTCCTTTAGTTACCTCTTGGTGGGAACCCTATGAGTTCTTGGTTCATCTCTTTCTCATCATTGAAAAAATGTAAACACTGGACACTTTTCTCCTCATTATTTGAATTCAAAGACTTAATACTAACTAACCCATAACTAGTTCCTACCTTCAATACAACACATTTAAAGTTTGATGAATATTATTTGACAGTTTATAAATTAGGCTACATTTGGAAAGATTAAACACACAGGTGAAGCAAAGGAAAGAAAAGGACAAGAAAATTAAAAAAAAATGTTTTGAGTTAGGAAGTCAAGGTAATAAATGTAGACTAATAACACTAACAAAATTAAGAAAGATAGAGGAAGATTTTTTTAATAGTAACTATTTAATGACACCTCCTGTCTAGTAAACTCATCTTCTCATTTGTTTTTTTATTAACATTTTTATTTATATATATTTGACATCAATTATAATTCCCATGTATTCCCCATCACCATATCACCAGTGCACCATCACCTCAGTCCCCCATGCTCCTGTCTGCCCTCAACCCTCCCCCTCTTCCCTCCCCGCCAAGTGTCCCCAATTTGTCCTTGTCTTTTCATTTTTGGTTTCTGTGTCTTTATTATTATTATTATTATTATTGTTCTTATTCCTTTCCTTGATCCTTATTTGGTTCCCTTATATTCCTCCTAGGGGAGGAACCATCTGGTACTTTTGCCTTCTGACTTACTTCGCATAATCCCTTCCAGTTCTATCCATGTTCCTATGAATGCATCTAGCTTTTCTTTTTTTGATTGCTGAATAGTATTCCATCGTGTATATGTACCATAGTTTCCTGATCCACTCATCTGTTTTTGGGCATTTAGGTTGTTTCCAGGTCTTACCTATTGTAAAGAGTGCTGCTATAAACATAGGGGTCCAGGTATTCTTTTGAATCAGTGTATTTGTGTCTTTGGGTATATTCCTAGGAGTGGGATTGCTGGATCCTATGGAAGTTCCATTCTTAGTAGACTGAGCAACCACCATACTGCTTTCCATAATGGTTGGACCAGCTTGCATTCCCACCAGCCACTGCTGGTGTTCCTTTTTCTCCACATCCTTGCCAACATTTGTTGTTGCTACTTTTTTTGATATGTGCCATTCTCACTGGTGTGAGGTGGTATCTTATAGTGGTTTTGATTTGCATTTCTCTGATGACAATAGAAGTTGAGCATTTTTTCATATGCCTGTTGGCCATTTGCATTTCTGATAGAGGAAGATTTTGATGGCTATTTAGATGATTACATTTCAAATATATTGAATTTGAAATGATAGTAGAAAGTTCACGTGGCAACATTCAGAGGATGATGGAGAAATGATACTGTACCTTGGTAGAGAGCAGACGGGAGTGGACATATTTTGGGGTTTTTCACACATGAATGATATTTTTAAATATAGAAGGGATCTCCAGAGATGAACTTCTTAATATTAAGCACCAAGAAGAGCACAATATCACTTTTACAGTAATTTTGCCAAAAAAATCAGAAGTTAATGCTGGGATGAGGAAATTTCAGCCAAAACGGAATTGAAGGATTTTCTACAAAATAACTGGCCAATATTCTTCTAAAGTGTCAAGGTTATGACAGACAAAGACTAATGAAATGACATAGACTGCAGTGAACTAAAATTAAGACAGAAAGTTAAGTGGAATGCAGAATAGGAAATTTGATTCTGTACTATAAAAGGGACACTAGTGAGGCAATTGGTAAAATTTATAGATTAGTTAATAACATTGTTTAAATGGTAATTTATGGTTTTGAGTGAACTGTGGTCATAAAACTTTAACTCTTGGGGGAAGTTGGGTTAAAGTATACAGTAATTGTTGTCGTTTTGTGATTTTTAAAAAGTCTCACAGTTTCAAACAGAAAAATTAAGAAAAGAAGATATAAAGTTCAGTGTATCTGTGGATTCAGTAAGAAACTATAATTTACTAAATAACTCAGTTTGACTCAGAGAATTAGTCCAGTGGTTGCAACTGGACATGCTAATAGAAATGATTATGTTCTTAGTCTCCAAACTAGATTCTTCAGAATGGTACAGATGAATAAAGCAATAGGAATAGAGTTTAAGAATAACAGCTCACTTATCAGCATTAATCATGCTCTTCACAATTAATACAGAACTCAGAAAGATTTTAACTCATGATTGAGTCCCCAATGTGACCCTATGAGGGAAATAAACTTATTATTCACTTTCCAGATGAAGAAAGTGAAGTTGAGAGAGGTGTAGTGAATCAAGGTCACTGGCAGTAGAGTAGTTCTGATTCCAAACTCAAGCCTTCTCTACTACACCGAATGCCTCTCATATATATGTAGTTACATACCAAGTCCTCTTCCCTTCAAAATAAAGAGCTGTGAGGCAGAACACTAAGGTTTCTAAGCCTTGGATTTATCACAGAGTAGTTATGGGATCTACAATCAGTCATTTTAAGTTTCCAGCCTCTATTTCTCAATATCAAACAAGAAGGTTGGACTAAAGTATATGCAGTGCCTATCCCAGTGCACCATTCCACATTTCTAATCCTCTGATCTATTTACTGGTGAATTTTCAGTGCTGGATGGGTACTGTGCCCCCAAATGATAGTGTGCACCAAAGCTAGAGGAGTAACAGAAAAGGAAACTCTGTAAAAAGTGGCACCATATTCTCAAACTCCTATGTAAATGGAACTACTGGCTGAAAAGAAGTAAAATTCTTAAGGTAGCAACAAGCACCATTTAGCAATAATATCATTGTGATTTATGTGTTTAGGATCTTACAAAATTTCCTATCACTTAGATCAGGTATGTCCCTCATATTTGGCATCCAATCTTTCCTCTGCATCTGTTAGTCCTATTTATCCTTCCCATATTATTGTGAAGCTCTCTCTCTCTCTTTTTTTTTATTAAGGATTCATTTTATTTATACATACAAAAACTAGGGTACAGGTCAGAGGTACTGGGGATGAGAGGATTCAGAGACAGAGCAGGGAGCAGAACAGGCAGATCAACTGAAATACACTGCTGAAGGGAGCAGTGGGTGCCGCAGGAGAGGTCTGCTGAGCCATGTGGGTCAAACCCCTGGCCAGCTGGGGTGCCATGTGGCTGGGGGCAGGGACTGAACTCATGTTGCAGTGGCTGTGGTTTGCTTCATAGTGAGTTGCTTAACACACTGCACCACCAGGGAGGCCCCTATTATGAAGCTCTTAACTGGTCTTTCTGCTGTAAATGTTTCCTCATTCCAAGTCATTACCAACAATGGTGCTATAAGTATTGATGTAAACAAAACATAATTTGTTAAAAACTTCCAATGGGTTACCACAGTAAGCAGGATCAATGCCAACTTGTTAGCATGGCAAACATTTTCTTTACTTTTTGGTGCCTGATGTACTTCCTGGTCAAGATAATCTGTCTGTTTCCATACTCTTTAAATTCCAGGTACAACAAACTCTTGCCATTATCTTTAAATTCTAGACATATCAAACTTCTTGCCGTTTTCTAAACACTCACGTTCTGAGGGTGTCTGTCCATTTTGTGTTTTTGTACTTTCTACCTTTTACTGATCCAGATTCAAGATCTGGTTAAAATGTAACCTCTTCTGTAAAATTTTTACTCTCATCACTTTAATCATTTTTTTTTTTTTTTTTAAAACATGTCTATGCCTTTAAGGATCCCTCCTGTTACTTTTTTTTTTTTTTTTAAAGATTTATTTATTTATGCTTACAAGAGCTGGGGTACAGGCCAGAGTTCTGGGAGGTGAGAGGATTCACCAGACAGAGCGGGGAGCAGAACAGGCAGACTGACCGAAACACACTGCCAAGGGCAGCAGTGGGCGAGGCAGGAGAGGTCTGCTGCGCCATGTGGGTCCCCTCCCTGGCCGGCGGCAGGGATCGAACTCGTGCTGCAGTGGCTGCGGTTTGCTTCATAGTGTGTTGCTTAACCCACTGCGCCACCAGGGAGGCCCCCACTTTAATCATTTTAATGTAGATTATTAGAGCACTAATGATTTACATTGTAATGATTTATATGGCTTCTTTGCACATTAAAAGATAAGCTTTGGAGACAGGGGATGACATATAGTTATCTTTAGTCTTAGTGTCTAGTATAACATCTGACAAACAGGTGCTAAATGAAGACCTACCTATACTGCTTGTACTAAAAGACTCCTTCAGAATTCCTGCAAATTTAGTGCTTTATGTAGTGTTTTTATTAACCCTTAAAACTAACTCACAAATTCTCTCCCTATATCTTTATAATCTTCATCCTCTGAATTTCAACTACAAGCAAGTCATCAGTACTGAATAATTTAGTACATTTCTTAATGGCTGTAGATGTCTTCTCTAATTACAGAGCTAACTCCTAATATAAGTTCAAATTAAAATAAATGATAAATGGGCCTCCCTAGTGGCACAAGGAGTTGAGTGCCGCACTATGGGGCTTTTGTAGCCACTGCAGTGCGGATTCGATCCCTAGCCAGGGAGGGGACCCACATGGTGCAGCAGACCTCTCCTGCCTCGCCCACTGCTTCCCTCAGCAGTGTGTTTCAGTCCATCTGCCTGTTCTGCCCCCTGCTCTGTCTGGTGGATTTTCTCACCTCCCTGCACCTCTGGCCTGTACCCCAGTGCTTGTATGCATAAATGAAATCTTAAAAAAAACAAATGATAAGTGTACAACTTTTTAATATTACAATATATTGTGATCATCTGAGTCTCTGAGACAATTCATATAACTGATTGTCCAATGTTTTAACTTTTTAAATTACATATCTATATTTATAGATTTTCAGTGAAATTGAAAAAATTTAGAAGGGGAGTGGAGAGGAGAAGACAGACAGATAGGGGTGGGAGGAGGGAAGGAATGGGGGGTGAGAGAGAGAGAGAGAGAGAGAGAGATATTTTGAGAGAATTTACAGATTAGAGTTTGCTACTTTCAAACATATTTTCTTTCAGGGCAAAGGAGAAAGACAGAGAGTTGCCCTGTGCTTACTTACCTGGGGTTCATGATAAGACGTCGGAAAAAGTAAGTCCAGGTGATATAATCCATTGCATCTTGCTTAGATGTTATTGTGCCACCAGCAATCTCTGCATTTAAATGGTCAGAGAGCACTCCCAAGAGGCTACATAGTAAGAAAGACACAGAAGACATAAATGAACATGAAATGAAATACTTTATCTTACACAGTAGACTTTATGTTTCAAGAAACAAGTGTGTTCTGTACAGTATAATCTATATACAATTTGGGGGAAAATAACTGCTAGAATGGAATAAATACAGCTTGGCAGGAAATAAGCTAGTAAGTTTTAGGAGGAGAAGGTGAGAATCAAGATAAGAGCAGAAAACAGAAGATCTCTTTGAGAGCAGGGAAGATATACTTAACAGCGTATTGGCTTAAATATGGGATAATACTGAAGCAGAAAAAAGAGGAGTTGGCAATAACAGGATGACAGACCTTCACAAGACAGCAAAGCTGTAACTTCATTCAGCCCATAAATATTAACTCCCCAAACACATAAGATATAACTGAATTATATGTTGTGGAGTGTACAACAGTGATCAAGTGTTGAAAACTGGTGTATTTATTCATTTCAGATTCTTATGTATAATAAAAAAAGGGAAATAATGGTTAATACAAGAAAAGGTTAATAAATAAATCATAAGACATGAAACAATATACATATATTAAAAAAATTAAAAAAAAAAGATTTTATTTTTGCGTAGAAGGGTGTAGAATAGAGGTACGGGTGGGGGGTAAGAGGGTTTACCAGAGACAGAGTGGGGAGTAGAACAGAAAAATGTCTTATCCTTTGCAGTGAGGGTAAAGAAAATACAGTATATTCAAAATATATTCAAAAAGGCTGTGATAAAAGGTAGCAAGTGATAAATGTCTTAAATGAAAAATATATGTGAGGGAAAAAATGGTTACTTCAGCTTAGAAGAGAGAAAAATTTGTCAAAACAGCGGTAGTTACTATAAACACACACACCAAACTAATTATTAAATGTTTGTTATGTGCTTATTATTGATCATTACTAGTACCCTCTATAAGACAGCTATCATTACTGCTGTCTATTATATAGGTAAATACCCTGAGGCATGAAAGATTTTAAAAATTGCTTGGTAGCAAGCACATAAATGGTGGAGATCAGATGTAAATCCAAACTGTCTGGCTCCAGTATCAATGTGACTGAATATTGTACTATAATTGCTTCTTTAAAAAAAAAGTTTACTAGTGAAATTTTAATTGAATGTTGTCTTACAGCAATAATGATATTCAGTTTCACTTCAAGTAATTCTTTTGAACTAGAAAATTTCTGATTTTTTATCTAATAAAATGGAAACACAAAAATTAATTTGTCATGACATGAATTCATTTAAATTAATTTATAGCATAAGTTACCTTGATTCTACTGGGAAAGGTTCGTAAAGAAATTTTTTGTAAAAGTCTTTTTTTATGTCATGAACCAGAATTACAGCTTTGCCTTGGTCATCAAATTGCGGCCTCCCAGCACGCCCCATCATCTGGAGTACGTCTGTGAAAAAAAAAAAAAAAAAAGAGAAGGAGGATACTGCAGGATAGCACATGTTTGTCTTCTGCTTAAGGTCTGCTTCTATAATGCAACAAAATAACAATGGAATAGAAAATTTATGATGCCTGTTATTGAGTTCCCTAAAAACTAAATGATCAACTCACTGTGATAAAAACTGATTCCCTCTTACTCTTTGTAAAAATAAATAAGAGATGGAAGTTTCTTTTAATTAAATGCCTAAGAATGTTGTTTAAGGGGTTAATGTAACAGGGTGGTACCCAGGAAATGGGTAAGTTCCAGAATCCCGGTTCCTCCCTAAGTGGGTGGAGCTGAGCAGGGATATGAAGATTCTGCAGAGAGGAGATAGGAGGACAGAAGGAAGGGAGGAAGAAGGAAGCAGGATGGAGAGCAGCAAGGAGATGTAGAGGAGGCACATGGAGCAGAGGGACATGTGAAGAAACTGCACTTGCTTTTTGGTCTTGGTCTAGTTAAAACAGAAGTGGGTGAGAGACCCGTGGGGAGGTTAACAATGGCAGCTTTCATCTTGATTTTGATTTTGCTCTTTTCCTCCCATATTTGTTTGACTCTTTCTGACCCTTTTCTATGGGTTTCTACTGAAAGGTCCTCTAGACTTGTGGCAAGCTTTTGGGCCTTGCTTTGGGCCAATCCTATTTGGCTGGACTTTTACCCTCAAGGAGATAGGTAACTTAGTAACTATATTCTTTGTCCTTTCTGTAGTGTACCCTAATTGTATTAAAGTTCCTTTCCATTAAAGGTCTTATATGTTTGTCTTAATGTGGCAGATGGCAGAACCCATTCAGAGAAGGCAGGTTTGGGGGTCTGGGGTGCCCCTCTCCCTGACCTGTAACATTAAGACACAGCACTGTGAAGCTATCTGCTGACACTGCAGTAGGAGTTTGATCCCTGGCCAGGGAGCTAACCCACATGGTGCAGCAGACCTTTTCTGTCTCACCTGCTGCTCCCCTCAGCAGTGTATTTCACTAGATCTGTCTGTTCTGTTCCCCACTCTGACTCTAGGATGAGTCCTCTCGCCCTTCCCATTCCCTGCACCTCTGGCCTGCACCCCAGCTCTTGTATGCATAAATAAATAAATCTTTAAAAAAAGTCAAACAAAAAAGAATGATGTATAAGAATTATTACTATTTTAATTAAATTAGAAAAAGCAATACACATAGAGGAAAATCTCTTCAGCAGAGTCATCTGGTCATTTTTCCTGACAAATATTGGGCCATTTATTTTCTCCTTCCCATTCATTTCTCTAATACTACAGGAATTTCTGAGGTAAGTAATGATTTAGAAATGAGATAATTTTAACATGCATTCATTGAGTGGAAACACATATTGATTGTATTTCTCTTTTTAGAACCCAATGAAAATACTTTTAATATGTTAGTAGACTCAAGCAGCAACAACATTTTGGTTTTAGAAGTCTCATGGAATTATCATCTTTAGTGAGATAGATTTAAAATTAAACATCATATTTAATTATGACTTATTAAACCACTAATGGCCACAAATTAGTAATTTTATCAATTTATGAATTTGAAACCAATAGTTATGCTTCTGATGTTTATTAACAAAGAAAGTAAAACAGTTTGCACTAGAAACAAAATATAGAATTCATTTGTTATATTTCAAATGTGAGAAGTTCCCTAAAATTTAATCCATGCTAATTCAAATTTTAAGGCTAAAGTAGAATACTAATGTATCTATAAAATAAAAAGAAAATTACCTGTAATGGGAAAATCCACATAACGCCTTGTTTTTCCATCATAATATTCTGTTCCTTTAATAATTACTAAATGAGCTGGAAAGTTTACACCCCAGGCTAATGTACTTGTAGCAATTAGAACCTAAATAAATAAAAGATAATATCTTCTATTTAGATGAGGCAACTTTCAAGTTACACTGATATATCTGTTCATGGAGTCAAGTAAAAAAAAAAAAGAGAATATAAACAATTAGGACTACACCAAACTAAAAATCCTCTGTATAACGAAAAAAATTTCATTAAAACAGACACTCTACTAAATGAAAGAAAATATTTGCACATCATCATATATCTGAACAAGGGGCTAATCTTCAATATCTACAAAAAACTCATATAATTCAAAGAAAACAATGAACCCAAGCAAAAAGTGGGCAAAGAGCTAAACAGACACTTCTCCAGAGAAAACATAGATATAAAAGCTAACAGGCACATGAAAAAAAAAATTCAAATCAAAACCACAGTGAGATACCACCTCATACCTGTGAAAAAGGTCCATATCAAAAAGACCAGAAACAACAAATGTTAGCAAGAATATGGAGAAAAAAGAATGCTCATACAGTGTTGGTAGCAATATAGTCTAGTCCAGACCCTATGGAAAACAATGTAGAGCTTTCTCAAGATACTAAAAATAGATCTACCACATGAACCAGCGATTCCACTCTTAGCCATCTACCCAAAGAGTGCAAAAACAGTAATTTGAAAGGATACATGTGCTGTGCTACTATTTTCATGTCTGCACTCTTTGTAATAGCCATGTTATGGTAACAACCTAAGCGCCCAAAGACAGCTGAATGATTTAGGAAGATGAGAAATATATACACAATGGAATACTACTCAGATATAAAAAGAGATATACTCTTGATTTTCATGACAACATGGAAGGAACTGGAAGGGATTATGCTAAGTGAAATGAGTAACCAGGAGAAACAAATACCTAATGGGGTCATTTAAATGTAGACTATGGAAAACCAAAACAAAGGTTCAGATATAATCAAACCAATAGTAAACCCTAGATATCTGACTGTAGAATTAAGGTTACTAGAGGGGGAGAGATGAATGGGAGAGTAAAATGGGTAGGAGGCACAATGGACATGGTGGAGAACATTCAGTGTCTTGGAGATGGTTATGGTAATATGACACAAACCTGATAGGTGTAAACTTATACCTTTAAATCATATATAGAGTTGTTAACCAAAGTAGGCTTAATTGAAAAAACAACAACAAAGAAAATGAGAAGGGGAGAGAAAAATAATATGTTTATGGAAAAAATACCTGAACTTTACAGTTCACAAATAGTTCCTCTACTGTTTTTCGGTCCCTTTCGTGAAGTCCAGCATGATGCATTCCTATTCCAAAAGCAAGTGTTAGCTTTAGGTTGGAATCTCTTACTGTTCCAATGATGTTCTCCATCTGCAAATAGAAATACAATTACAAGATGTAGATGCATTATTTTAAAAATGATCATACGAAGACTATATTGGATTTCATTTTTTGCTTCTTAGTATATTATGAGCATAAAAGTACAGGCCCCATGTCTGCTATGATTACAATGAAATAAACTGGTAAGAATATTTAATGACAATACATATTCTAAGTTAAGTAAATTTTAAATGTTATCCATTTTATTTTAATGCAACAAGGAAAAATATCTGTGGATAAATGGGATGTTACCTTAGTAAGTAACAATTATTAAAAGGAATGTAATCTTGCCTAAAATATTTCAGTGTTTGTTTATTTGATCTTGTTGAAAAGACTTTTTGGGTTAAGTGTTAAAAAGTTGAGTGTTAAAAATTTGGGTATTAAAAATTTAAAAAGTCATCAAATAATCTCACCAGATAGTAAGAATCTTTCAAATTTAGGATTTACCACTGAACTCTGTGATTCAGAGGAAGTCACATATTTCTAAATCTAAGTCACGTATCTAAATTTCAGTTTCTTTGATCAATAACACAGTTAAATGCTTTTGATATGCACTGATTTTTCTAGGGTAAATTATCTTCTCATTTTTTAGGTGGATATGATAGCCTTTATATTTATGGTAACTCAGTATATTAAGGGTATCAGTGTCTTTTCATCATGTTATAATACTTTCTCCCAGTTTTCTATTTGTATTTTATGTATATATATATATATATGTTTTTTACTTTCTGGATTAAAATTTTTAAATTGGCCCACTGTGCTTTTGTTGCTTAAAAAACATTTCTTCATCTTGAGGCTCAAGTATATATTCACTTATTACTTCAACTTCTGTTGTACCTTTATTTTTTTATTTAAATAATTAATCTGTAATTTATTTCATAATAGAGAGTATGACAGAAATCTAAATTTATTTTTCTAAACAATTATCCAGGTTTTCTAGCAATACTGATTAAATACATCACCTGTATGTATTTACTTTTTTTATATTCCAGCTTTTGAATTTTATAATAGATTTGTTTCCAGTCATAAATTAGCTCACTCAATTTGATAGGTCTAAACAGCTTGTGAAATTCAATTTTTAAAAATGCTCTCTAAATGCTCTCTGAATATTCTTATCACTTTCTATTGTACATGGAAATTTTTTTTTATTTTTTAATGTGACATCTGTACATTGTTTTATTTTTTCCCTTTAATTTATATATATTTGACATCAGTTGTAATCCCCACGTATTCCTCATCACCATATCACCAGTGTACCATCACCTCAGTCCCCCGTGCTCCCATCTTCCCTCAACCCTTCCCCCCTCTCCCACCAAGTGTCCTACATTTGTTCTTGTCTTTTCATTTTTGGTTTTTGTGTCTTTATTGTTAATTATTATTATTGTTCTTATTCATTTGTACATGGAAAATATTTAATGGACACAGGCTTTATGGCAAGAAAGCAGCAAATCTTATTCTTACAAACCATACTCTTGTAAAGAACTAAATAGAAAGCCCAGTTTCCTACTTAATGAAGATCTCTACTGCTCATAGAAGCATAGGATGACATAAGATGCAGCTTGGTGAAGTTCTTTCTGGGTGACTTCATGCAGGGAGTAATTCAGAATTCAAGTGGCTTGAGAATAAAGTGTCTAAAAGGACTTTTGTTAGCTACGGCTATAACTTTACTACCACATTCCAACAGTAAATAATAATGAAGGAGGTATTTGGAAATAGGTATGCATATAATTATTATTATCTGCAGGCTGAAAGCCTGGTATTGTCTTCAGACTTCATTTTATTTTACCCTTTTACTTTTGTGTTTAATATACTTCTGTATACCTGCAACACACTTAACTGGCTACACATACACTAATAAGTAGCTCAAAAATCTCTATCCTGCAGTAACCTTAGCTTGGCTGCTGCAGTACAGTAAAAAATGCATAAGACAAACACATAATGAAGCACTTCAATTGTTTTCGTTATTATTCATTTTGTTTTCAATAGTTGAAAAAATTTAGATGTTTGATACCAATAATAATAAAAGATTAAATTGATTATATAATGATTATTAGTGGACAAAAACCACTGTCTGGACTAAGTAATCTTTTAATGATATATACATTCACAGATGTTGTTCAACAACTTTCCCTGAACAGAATGCAACTAATAAACAGTTCATTCTGTATTATAGTCACAGTATAGTCACCTGATATTCCTGCATTATTTACTTTATAAATTGTAAAGCAAGGATATGGATATATATTAACATAAATCCACTTTACCCTTTAAATTAGCACAGGATAAGTAAGCTAACTATGCATGATATTAAGAAAGGTGCTTGCTTCTCATAAATTACATCAGCCATTCTCAACTGACACCCATTTTTTGTTTAATAGTCCACTGAATAAAATATCTTTAATTTATACTATCAAAAATTTATTCACTGATATTTTTGCTTTGACAGTGAGTTTCAGGGGTTTTCTTTTAGTTTTACAGTGTATTTTTGTTAGTTATAAAATTCTTAAGAGTTTCAGGGCAATGCAAAGCATATCCAAAAAGTAATGTAACATTTACCATAGGAAAATTAAAGCATACAATGGCAGGAGGTGTAGTTAGGCATCAGTATCCTTTCTTTTTCTATTATGGAAGGCTAGCTGTTTCTCATTCTCCCTGCCCCCACTTTCACATAAATCAATGCATTAAAAAGAACTATCTGCCTATCTAAACAGGAGAAGACCTAAAATCCTCACGAGAACAATCACAAAAAAGCAACTTCATTTATTACCGTGGTTACTGTGGATGAATTCTGCATTATCTGAACACCATAGCAAAGTGAAATTTATAAAAATATTACTCAATCACTATGTAAAATGCTACTAGAACAGCCTGTTTAAATTTGAAAATATAATTTTGATTAAATTTTATGTTTATTACTGTGCTTAAAAATAATTTTCATCTTCATCAAAATATCATAACACAAGCAAACATTTTTAGGAATTTAGGAAAATGAAAGTTTAAGACATGATAACAGAAATTATTTGTTGAGTATTTTGTGTCAGGCATTGTGCTTACAACTTTACAAAGATTATCACATTGAATTTTTATATAAAATAATATAGTTCTGATGTAATACACAATTCATTAACACAATCCTGTAAATTTCAAATTTAAAGACTCAGTGAACTTGAATACTGTAAGTAGCATTTCTTAACCTTGCTTCGATGAGAGAATTAAGTGCCATTAAAAAAAAATCTGAATTACCATCTTATGTTTTCCAAGGATTGCTAGCATCCATTCTAGATGGTTAGAGAAAGCTACATACAACGGATGCCTTTGGACACTTAAAACAATTTTGTTAAGAAAGGCTGCTAAACAATTTTTAAGAAAACAATAATTATAATTAAAACACTTCGATAGAGGAAGTTTTAATTTCACAGCTCATTTCTGTTCAGCTAACATTTGTTGTATTGCACATGCATCTTTCCAATTGCCACTGAAATATGTCTAGCTACCTGATAGCTAAACCAAAAGAAATATTTGATATTGTAAATAAAATAAAAACAGATCTGTGTTCCTCTAAGTAATGGTCTTATTCAGTGGTGGTGGGGGAGGAGCAGGCACATATGTAAACTGTTGAACCAATTATTTTAACTTAATAGAATTTTTTTTATATTTTAAATTTATTATACTCAAAAAGCTTTTGTAGAAAGATAGGATTCCATTTAAGTAGATACATTACTCTGTGTTTGAAATACATTCCAGTCAGAATATAATTCAGTGAGTTGATGACAATACTGGCTCCAAAAGAAAAGAGGAGACCAGATTGGACAAGAATGAGCTAACAGATTGTGCAGCCCAGTTCTATCTCTTTGAGTGTGATGTATTGTTTCAAGATGCTAAAAACTCATACTTTCTCAAAGCATATCTGCTGTGCTGGTTTTCCCATTTTCACAGAATCCTCATTACCAGAACCCTGTACTCTTTTCAAAGCACGTTAGACTGAGACCATATGCCACTGAATAATGCTTATCAATTGTCTAAAGCGCTCAATAAAAGATGCACCATACAGAATAATGAAAGTTATGAACATTTTTCTTTACAAAAATAACTAAATATATCACATCTGGCACAGATGTTAAGTGAACTTAAAATATTTCCTTATAATGAATGTTAATTTTTTAAAATATACTTCTGTATAATAACTATAGACTGAAAGGAAAAAACTGAAGTGGAAGAAACATTTTAGAACATCCTATTGATACACTAATGGGAAATAAATGTAAAAAAATTAAAGATAGTAGTTTCCAAACTTTATCAATATTCCTCTTAACATATTCTCTTGTTGCCCCACTGAAGTCTCAAACAACCACACATGATTCACTATACTGTTATATGTAAGTACATTTGTATATGATTAAATGGTTACATGTGAGTTAATTAAATGAAGCCTAAACAATAACTTGTAGATCTTTGCTATGTTCACCAGTTAAATACCATTTTTACTGCATTTATTTATTTAGCTTGGCTGATTCTTAATGATACCAGTATTAAACTGGAGATATTAAGGATATAGAAGGAGATATTAAGGAATTTTCCTTATAATTATTTTAATTTTACTGTGCTACTTAATTGATTTAATTCACTAATGAATTTAACTCACAATGATCTTGGTAGGAAATCTTGCTATAAGAGCTTCATATTTTTGTACCTTTTATGCTTATTTTCATGTTTGGAGAGTTCTGATTCCAACCACTGAGTGGAGATTATTTCCATACACTGAAAAGTTTTTGACATGCAGATAATACTGATGAATGGGAAAGTACATATTATATTAATTAATTAAATGTATTAATACATTTAAATAATTACCATATTACTTAAGAATATTCTATATAAATAGAATGAAATAGTATATATGAACTAGATTTGTAAAGGAATATAAGCAAGAAATTATAAAAATAAGATCAAATTTTATCACAGAACTTTCAGCAAAAAGAATCTGTTTATAAGTTATTATTCAATGATGCCATACTGTACAAGTAATAATAAACATTTATTGAACATTTAACTCTGTCTTAGGCCTGTTTTATATATTAATGGTATTGTTGGATTTAATTCTCACAACAAACCTGTGAACATAGGATTATTATTATCCCATTACAGATGAAGGGGTGAGATTCACAGTTTAAATACCTCATCCAGGTCACACAGCTTGTAATAGGCAGTCAGTATGGAGCCTAAGAAACCTGGCTCCAGCTCTGCTTTTAATGCTAACTATCCTCAAATCACAATATGAATGAGAGAGTTACTTCAAAAAACTACTTAAGGTAATTTTCATTTTGGCTCAAGGCTGGGTCTCAGTGTTTTAAATTATGCACAGAAAACAAATGTTTGAAATAATGAGTAATATACTAGAATCAGAAAACTTGGGAAATATGCAGATGATTACTCTTTATTATTTGAGCACTTACATTCATGTCTAAAAATTAAGAACAGCTAAAATTATCTTTTCTAAACTAATAAATCTCTCATGATTGAGAATGGCACAGTCTTTACTATTTGCTTGTCTTTGATATTTCGGCTATTTTTCTTCTGTGTTTACTACATTTCTGTACCTGTCAAATTGTTCCTCCCCCAAGCTCCCTTAGTTTTTTCCATCTTCTCTTGTCAGTATGTTGTCAATGATTCTATTTAGTGTAGTAAAGAAAAAGAACTCAGGCTCTGAGTCAGCCATCTTGGTTTTGAATTCCTTAGCCACTTTGTGCTTTGGGACAAATCACTTAATTCACCTTAAGTTTCAGTTTCTACATCAGTAAAATTGAGACAATAAGAATAACCCTCCCAGAAATCATGGTTAAAGAAGATAAATGTAAATCTATAGTAAACTGTAAAGCACTGCTTTGTCTCTTCAACAGGACACATACAATGTTAACTATGGTAAGATGAAACAGAACAGCCTCCTATCTTGAAGCTGCTCTTAATTACATGAGAATTCCATGACCCAACTGAGTTCAATGTCCAATGCTCATCAGATAATGTTTTTTTTTGTATTAAATTTTATCATGGTACCACTGGTTGACAATACTGTATTTGAATCAGAGATACTGGTTCACACCTCTTCAGATGTAAGATAATG
The DNA here is from genome assembly GCA_019455555.1 of Galemys pyrenaicus. Lineage (NCBI taxonomy): Eukaryota > Metazoa > Chordata > Mammalia > Eulipotyphla > Talpidae > Galemys > Galemys pyrenaicus. Next base: position 7,069,573 of record JAGFMF010011446.1, on the reverse strand, counting down.
CTTGTTTTAACACTTCATATTCTTAGCCTAGTAGTTTTCTGTACAGGCAAGTCATTAAGAGGTCTGATCAAAATTTAAAGCACTTAGGGTAGGACTTGGGGGTGCATAACAAAAGGTTTTAAGCTAGAGAGCTTGTACTTGAGGTGCATCATAAATCTATTTTAGTTAGAAGAAAAAACAAAAGAAGCAAGTCAGACCATTTAAAGGGTCTGCATAAGACTGCATAAAACTCAATTTCATATTTTCAGCAATCTTGAAGTCTATCTTTGGAGTCTGGTATTAATTTCTTAGCTATAGGAGGAGGTCAATGCATATATGTTGAATGAAAAAATGAAAGAAAATTATAGCAAAAAATTTTTAAATAGAAACCACCAAATTTGAACTTGTGATAATTTTGAGTAAATTTAGCTAGACTATAGTTCATCTTTGTAAGTATATTGAGATTCTGTTTAATGAAGTGTATGAGTTATGTTTAGCTTAAAATCACAAACTTTTTCAAGCATTTAAAAAACATTCTTTAGAGGCTTCCCTGGTGTCACAAGGGTTAGGTCTCAGCACTATGAATCTATCAGCAGTCACTGCAGTGTAAGTTTGATCCTTGGCCTGGGAGCTGACCCATATGGTGCAGGAGACCTCTCCTGTCTCACCCACTGCTCAGGGTATTTCAGTAGACCTACCTGTTTCGTTCCCCAATTTAAAAGTCTCTGGTGAATACTCTCACCCCTGCACTTCTGGCTACACCCTAGCTCTTGTATGCATAAATAAAATAAATCTTAAGAAAATAAAAATGATCTTCACTATAAAGCACGTGAAAATGATATTAGCTTTTGTATGAAAGTGGTCCTGTTGTATACCATTCTTATACAGTATGACATAAATTCACTTTGAAGTACTGTGTGAATTATAATTATCACTTTATTTAAGAATGTTTTCTATATTTAAAAAAGAAACCCAATCGAATGGGAAAAAATCTTTGCGCTCCACACAACAGACAAGGGTCTGATCACAAAGATATACAAAGAACTCTTAAGACTCAAGGAAAGTAAAGTAAAAAACTCAATAAAAAAATGGGCAGAAGAACTTAAAAGACACTTCTCCAAAGAGGACAAACACATGGCCAACAGGCACATGAGAAAATGCTCAGCATCCCTCATAATCAGGGAAATGCAAATCAAGACCACAATGAGGTACCACCTTACACCGGTAAGAATGGCACACATCAAAAACAACCAACAACAACAAATGCTGGCGAGGATGTGGAGAAAAAGGAACCCTAGTACACTGCTGGTGGGAATGCAAGCTAATCCAACCATTATGGAAGACCGTATGGAGGTTCCTCAGTCTACTAGAAATGGAACTACCATATGATCCGGCAATCCCGCTCCTAGGAATCTACCCAAAGGACACAAAAACACCGAACCAAAAGAGCACCTATACTCCTATGTTCATTGCAGCACTATTTGTAATTGTTAAGACCTGAAAACAACCCAAATGCCCAAAAGTAGATGACTGGATCAAGAAGATGTGGACATATACACAATGGAATATTATTCAGCAATCAAAAATGACAAACTAGGGCATTTATAGAAACATGGATGGAGCTAGAAGGAATTATACTCAGTGAAACAAGTCAGAAGGCAAGAGAAAAATATCGGATGGCTTCACTATTAGGAGGAATATGAAAGAACAACAACTACAACAATAACAACAACAACAATAAAAGAAGAATAAGCTCAAGGAAATGGGAAATTACAACCAAAAGCAAACAAAAAACTCAATAAGACCAAAAGGTCAAAGATAAACCAAAGGGACCATGTGGGGGGAAGGGGAAGCAGGGGTGGGCAAAGACGGGGATGAGGGCAGAAAGAGCACAAGGGACTGAGGTGATGGTGCAAGGGTGGAATGGTGGTGGGAACTCCCTGGGGAATACAAATGATGTCAAATATAATTAAATAAATAAATTTATAAAAAAATAAAATGTTTTATATATTTAGATGAATTTTTGGTTAATACGATTGAATTAATATAATTTAGCTAAACTGTTTTTGCAAGGAACTCCTATCTCCCATATTTATGTCAGTTTTATATTTCCTCCATCTGGATTCTTTCCGTATCTTGCTGTAGTCAGAAAGCTATTTCCTTTCCTGCTTCAGACATTTTACCCCCTATACCTTCTGGTGATATGCAGACTTAAGAGAACACCATAAACACTCTGGTCCTGGACTTTTAGGGTGAAAGACTCTACTGGAAGTATCTTATTTATTCCCACTTTTAAAGGAAAAAAAAAAGCTAGTTTTCTTTTGAGCTCTCCTTTTAGTTACCCGGGTCTTATTGAACAGTATAGAAGAAGGGGAAGCTGTGCCACTAACCAGCAACATACAGAAAAGAGTTAAGGGGAAGAATGTCAGCAAGACTAACGAATAAAGTCTAATCTTCAGGTAGGAGTCACTTTCTCCCTACAGATAAGGTATCTCATCCAAGACGTGAGTGATGAAAAACAGGGCAGTATTGTCAGTTTTCAGTCAATAAGTTCACTTAGAAGAAAGGGTGTCCCTTTTTTTATTTCTTAGTGTAGGGTGGTAAATATCCAACCTAGCTCTGTTCCCCCTTGCATGTGCATCCATAATGCAGAATACCTGGTGGAAGTCAACAGACTGTATTTGTCAGGTGCTAAATTATAACATTAATGAAATAACATAGCAAAATTCTAGAAATATATCTTATTTTCTTCCACTTTCCCCCTCCTAAACATTTACTTTTCACAACTCATTGTGAAGAACAAACTGGTTCCATCCACACGCTGTTCCTGACTTTTGCCAAATTCATCCAGGATGTCTCATTGCTAATGTTTTTATTCAACTCCCATTAACATTTGATGTATTCATACTCCTTCCTTCATGAAATCTACAGTATTTTAGGGCTATCTTTTCTTGTAGTAATCTCATATCTCATATCTATCTCATATCTGTCTCTTTCCTTCTTTCCATTCTATGCTCAGGCCTATTTCAGTAAATGATATGATTATCTATCTGGATATTTCAAATGCTAACTGGGCTATCATTCTTCACTCTTTCCTTTTCCACTCCTCGTTATCAGAATGTCCTACTGAATCTAGTCCAAAAAATATCTTTTCATTTCTACTGTCACTATTTGTTATTAATTTTCTGATTATTATTTAATCACATATATACATTTATTTAAAATTCTATCTTCTTCATTTAAGATCATGAAGGATCAGGATCAGTTGGCAAACAGTGCGGGGTAAGATGGAGACACTCAAAACTTACATTAACTGAATGAACACAAATTTTGGTAAGAGTTGTCAATTTAAGTTAAATGATTATAATTTTTATGGTTATTTATGAACAGGGGGTTGAAAAAGAAGGCTGAATGCATGACTATGTGATACCAGGTAACCTTACAACTGAAGCTGCCCATTATGAACTAGAGGTTATCTGATCTACGTAGCCATATACTTGGATATGCCTCATAGCAGACTTTCATGTAGAAATGAAATGACCAGATGGAAAAATATCATGAAAGGTAATTCTCTTCCTGCCACATTGTCCTTATCTAACCCTACCTAGGCTAACCCTCCCTAGGCCCCTTGGGGTATTTCTTATGTTGAGTTAACTGAAGGGGAAAAAAAAATTCAAAGTCCAAATGGCTTTGAACAATATGTCAGCAACATATGAAGTACATGTGGTATTACGGTCCCTTTTAGGGATAACTAATGAATAAAAGCAGAGTGTAAAGTATTTTATTGTCACTTTAAAGCAAAGTAGAAATGATGTAAGTTGATGACCCCACTTGGCTCTGGGGCTAGTGGGTTACCCAAATGGTCAGGAGCTTGGAGAGAGTGCTATTGGTAGAAAGATAGCAAGAAGGGGAAACGTTTTATGAGGATAAACTCTGAGAATGGTCCCAGAGTTGAAAAACAAAACAAAATACAAAATTGATTATATTCCATGAAGATACTTACCAAAAAGTAAAAAAGCAGTGTGAAAAATGCTATTAATAGTGACGTGGGCAAAATGACGGATCTCTAAGGAAATCAGGAAGCCTCTCTCTACTCCCCTGCAGGGTCCCAAGGTTTTGTACAATGGGTTCATGTACTACATGGTCCCATGGTAGAAGACAAGAAAAGTATGTATGGGTTAAACACGGACTTCTCTTTCTCAGGTGGACTAGCAACCATCACTCATAAGGTTCCAATATGCCATGAATATAAATAATACTGGGTCCATTATAAAATACCTTACCTGTGAGGCAGATAGCTATCTGGTGGTAAGGCGATTATACTGGGTCCTTTATATGATAGAAGGGACATTTATTTAAAATGATGTCTAGAATAGGTCCACTAGTGGCCTGACTGGTAGGATTACTGAATGCCTTTACGTCATTATTATGTCCCATACAATCATGTTTCTGACTACCTTTACAGAGAAAGATGTAAGGCTATGGACTGGATCTTATTATGTTTTTCATTACCTAGAGCTGGCTATAGATTAATTATTTAGACATCACCTTGGCAAGGCAGGGACACTATCTTGCAGGATGAAATGTCTTCTCCCAATAGTAGTAATCATTTAATGATACTGTTTTTCTCACTGTAAGAATAAAGTTATAGGAACCAAGTAGTCAATGTATATGGATACCTTTTACAATTATATTGACAACGTGGAAAATTTTTAGTTTCCTTTCCTCATAGCTCTAGCGCTACAAATCTGGAGGCTTGATATCCAAAAGATGTAATAAACACTTGGAAGCCATAACAGCCAAAAGGCCATTTGAAGCTCTCATGCCAGTGAGTGAACAAGCAAAATGTGTTGACCGTATAAAGCCTGGGTAGTTAATCCTGATGAAGAAAATGGGCTGCTAGCACATAATAAAGGAAGTGAAAAATCTGAATGGACTGCAGAGAATCTTCTCATGCAATTGTTTCTATTTGAAAAATTAATGAAAGATATTAAAAATTGTGTGTATATATATATAAGTATATAACACACACATATTAAGCATATAAATTCCCAACTTCCAATGTCTCAGGAATGTGGGTTGCAGATACTGCATTGGGTAAAGAATCTTAATTAGCTTAGAGGATGGTTGAAGAAGTATACAGGCGATGGACTGCAGCAAAAATAATCACAATATCTGTTTAGCTCTTTGATCAGTTGCAGAAACTGTGGCCTCTATCCTTGTTTCCTTGCTATTTCATTTATGCACTAGCATATTTTCACTAACATTTTCTAAGGATTTTAAATAATTTATTTTTCTTTTCAATTACTATCTTCTACTATAAATGGGGAGTTGTTGGTTATGAGCAAATTTTTAATTTAGTCTACTGGCCAAGAGACATTGAGATGGGACTGTAAAAGAACCATAGAGTGACTCGTTATAACAAAGATTTCTAGGACCAAAGGAGTCAATGGTAAAATTTCTAATTATTTCCTTCAGGGAGGGATGAGCAATTCTGGTGATATGATGGAGAGTTACACTGTTAAAAGGAAATGTTTAGGACATTTTAAAAATGCAGTGGAGAGACTGATGTATAAATGAATTTGGACAGCTAAAAGACTACAATGAACATTCATTGTCAGTATCCGTTAAGGGGAAGATAGTCTCTACTCCTGCTGCGTGCTAACGCTCAGGTATTCAGATGTTTCTGTCTTGGAAATGAAGTTTAAGAGAGTGATGCCAAAACCCAGTAGTTTGAGGAGAACAGTAGAAATCATGGCCATCAAACCAAGAACCCAAGTGATATGAAAGCCTCTTCCCACAAAGTTTTGAAATCACAGCAAAAATTAGAAATCACTTCCTAATTCCAAGTACGGAAGGTATTGCTTAAAGGGATTCATCATGCTGTGGTATGATTTCACATCAATGATATGCTTGAAGGGATCTTCCTGATTTCTGGAAGTTTGAGTACTGGGTTAAGAAGATAGATGGATAACTTTTTCTGCATTTGTGAAGAAATCAGTAGAGGACACATATTCCTTCACTCTTTTTCTCCATCCTCTTCTGACTTGCCATAGCTCTTTCCGTCCTGCCCCCTCCTTCTCCATATCTGTAGACACTTCCTGACTGAAGGTTATTCAATTGTGGATTGATTTTGATGCTGCTCTATTACACAGGCACCCTGTTCCACAGCTGCCAGGTTAATTGTTGCTGTGCTTATCCTGCCCCCTTGGGATTCACAAGTTGTCAACACTCAAGTGCAAACCAGTGTCCTGCCACACAACACCAATATGACACTTTACAAAGAGCTGCAATAGGAAGTGACTGAGTAGCTAGCCTGGGATATTGTGGAAAGTAACTCATGTAAGATTATAGTGTTGAAAGTTTCCCTGTTTAAAGCTAATTATTTAGGAGCTCCAACAATTCAAACATATGCTTTATAGTAAATTTTGTTATAAACATATTGAATTTGCATAGTGATCAGTTGCAAATCGTCTGAAAATTTGATTTTAAATGTGATTGCTGTTAGAGGCAAGAATAAAATAAAGTCTGGGTTTTCTTGAGATGGGTTTGGTGAAACAAAGTATCTAGAAGTAACAAATTTTAACTCCTATTTTAGCAGTGAAATTGTACATAATAGCAGAAACCATGGAAATAATCTGTGGTTTCTAATTATTTGCCTTGCTGACAAACTTTTGTGCTGATTAAAAAACATAAAACAGAGAAGTAATTCTATGTAATGGTTAAGTATCCACAGTTTCTTAGGTCTCAAACATTAAAATAAAGAAAAAATAGTAGAGTTGTATTACAGCTGGGACAAGAACATGAGGTTCAAGTTTGAAGGTAATGTGAATCACATATGTACTAGATGCACAATGTATGCACCCACGAGCACACACACACACACACAAACTCACATTTTAAGCAAACATTAAAAAATGTGTTTAATGGGTATATAATTTATACTTTCACTTCAAAGAAAAGTCTCCATTTGAAATACTTTTAGAGATAAGATACAAGAGAAAAAAATTAAGCCTAGATAGAAGGTACACATGAACTAAACTGTTACTATTGTATAAATTATATTGTAGCCTTTGTCTTCTAAATCAAGATGCTGTTTAGATATATCAGGGTGATTCTTTGGGCATATTAAATAAATAAAAACACTACAAAATACCTTTTGGAAAAATTATATTGATCTTAAATTTTTAAAAAATAAATATTTGGTATATGCATACAAGTAACATTAAGGAAACTATGAAATCTGAAACATAAGATGATAATGTTCACTTTATGGAGTTACGTGATACCTTTAATATCATGCTAGTTGGGAGTCTGCTACTTAGCAGTGAGTAGGGTCACTAGGTCCTATGCAAGAATATTTTGAAGTACTAGTTAACTTTTAACATATTACAGTAATAAATATAAGCTCATCCAATGGGTTTACAAGCCCCAAATGAGTCATGAGAAGTGGAAAGGGAGAAATATGTATGCTATTAATTAATAGTACTGGATATAAATGAATTAGAACATGTTTTTTAGTGTTTTTCTACAGGCTACATGAGATAAAGAGGGGAGATATGGAAGGAAAAAGGAAATTGAACAATTTTATTACTGTTTCCAAGTAGGAAAATAATTAAAAATTTATCTACTTTAGAAGCAGAAGGAATCACGAAGAACCATATTAACAAGTTGTACCAAATAAAATGGAAAAATTTCTATCTGTAAAATGTTACTAACATATAAAAATTCAATAAAATAGAAAAATTATCTCATAAAGCAGATGAAAGATTATAATATATAAATATTTATCTATGGTGAAGTGATAAAAGTTCTAGATTTATCTGCTTTTTTAAATTTGGTAACATCATACGATCTGTAAGAAAAGTGCGATACTACAACAGATAAATGTCCAATGGATATCAAGAGATTAAAAAGTAAAATATATGATTAAAAGGTAAAAATATATGAAAAAAGTTCAAACACAAAAATCAAGCATATATAAAACAATAAAATCACATTTTATCTATATCAGTAACTGCAAAAATGAGGATATGCTGAAATTACTTCTTTAATATAATTCTGGTAATTTATATAGCATGCTGATAAAATCAACTCGCACAACCTTTTTAGAACGTAATTAGAAGTGCATATAATAAAAACATAAAAATGTTCATATTATTTGACCCACTAATTTAAAATTTAGGATTCTATAATAAGTAAATAATTCTAAAGAAAAATCTATAATAATAAAATTCATAATTATTTTGTTAGAGCAGAAAGATACTAAAATAGTTACATAATGTATACATAATATAACTACATAACCATGAAAATTATAATTATTTAAAAATTTAATGATAAATGATGTTCTAAATAAAATTAAAATTTTATTTAAAGGATAATAGGTTTTAATCATTACATACTAGTGTTTTCTATATATTTTCAGATAGTAATGTTGTTATATATTTTTAAGAAGTAATTTTGCAAAACTGATTATGGGTAACACTCATAGATCATGAAAACTTAACTGAATAGTAAAATATACAAAGCGATGACAATAAAGGGAAAAAGTCTTAAATATTAAAATAAAAATTAGTGGGAAATTACTAGAAGAAAATAATCAAAATATAGTGTTATGGTGGGTAGAAGTATTATATATTTCTTCTTCACTCTATTTCTCTTTTCAAATTTCTATGTTACATTGAATTTTTAAGCACAAATTTAAACAATATGTAATTTCTATAATTCTACAATATATGTTAATTTGACATGAGTAAGAAGTAGAAATAAAATATATGGTCTACCTCTCCTTCATCCATATTCAACCACTGCTTTGGATCTTCTTCAGTAGCCAGAAAGGCTATCAACTCCAAAGCAGTAAGACGAGTTTGACGCCTTGATGAGACAAATATCAAAACAGGTTTGGCTGGAGAATGGCTTCTAATTGCTGTTGAAAAGTTATGGGAAATAAAACGATAGTCACTTATACAAGAATATGAATTTCATTAGGGTATCAAGTGGATATATGAAACTACTTTCGTGAATTAAATGATTTTTTAATTTGCTCATGAAATTTAGCATTATTCAAGGTACACAACATATAACTGACAGCATAGTGGAGAATGATAGGTAGCTGGTCCTGTCTAGGGAGCATGTTGTCGGGACAGCTTGAGCTATACTGGATCCTACTTCTGTTTTGAGCTGCTGAGGATAGCAACATTTGTAAGTGGAGCCTCTCCATTACAAGCAATGCAGTACATAAACACTAAACTATAGATTGACTTGTCTGAGTTGTGTTTCTGTTTACCTAAGCAATAATTTTACAGAATTAATTGGTCCTAAGTCTTGACAGAATCAAGACTCAGAGTTTTAAAAGCTCTCTAAAAGAGCCATACAAATTTCTTTTTCTTTTTGCCCTTTACCAGTAGATAGAAAAGTTAAGAGTTGGTATCAATCAACTGGTAAGAAACAAGTCAGAAGAATATTTTCCCTTTTTTTTTTCCTGAAACTTAAGATTTCAAGTGGCAAGATAAGAGTATACAGGGGAGAGATGAAGAGAATACCATACCTGAATCTATTGCTTAAGTGGTGGCATATGGGTATGGGTTAGTAGGCACACAAAAGATGAGTAGTTTCAAATACAGGTAATAAGACCCAAAACTTAAAAAGAGTCATATAAATCATTTGACCTTATTGGTAAGGAGGGTTTTGGGGCTCTACAAAGACTCTAACATGCTGATAAGATGGAAAAACAATTTATATTTGTTTCTAAGTATGTCTTTCAAATTAGTCACAGATATTTAAAACTTTTATATAAAGAAGCTCCTGGAAATTTCTTGTATGAATGTGACTGCAGCATTTCTTTTTATGGGTTAAGAAATAAGGTTTATAAAGGAAATGCTGACACAACTATATTTATACCTTAAGAGTTAAGACATAAGGATACTATAAAGTGACATTTCTAAATTAAAGTAATACATTGATCTACCACAGGTGTAATAGTTTATAAAAATAGCAGCTACACTCATATACTATATCTAGGAGAGTGTACGTTTCAGTCATTTACTACTAATTTACATAACACAAATTGCTTCATTTCAATCATTTTTATGCAATCATCCATTCCATAAAGATATAAACAGTCTCAAAAGTACATAATATGAAAAATAAACTTTTATTTCTCACTCAAATTTACAGAATATAAACAGTAATATTTTGATCAATCATATGAGAGATACAATGTTTAAAATACACATAATAGAAGAGTATTGGCAAAATTTGTACACATCGTTATGAATGAATCTGTGTCCTATTTTAAACTTCAACATTTAATGGATTTTTGCTGCTACAAGAACAGGTGTGGCTGAACAGTTCATGGCAGATTTATTATTCATTAGTGATTTTGTATACAGCTTCTGTGGAGGTGTAAATAATCGGAACTGCCAAGATTGGTCTCTAGTTCACAATCAATACTCGCTTCTGTCATAAGGCTAATTACAGCAGCTAAAAAGTCACCTCACAACTGTCACCTCACAATCAACAGCAGTTCACATCAGAGAATTTATTTTGGAGGTTATTTTTAGTTGATATACTAAATATTCCTTATGCATCCTAAACAAAACACACTTCAATAAAATCGGAGTATTATTCTTAAGTCATTCCTGCTTGCCTGATTTGTTAGAAAGGGATGACTAAAACAACAAAACCAAATAAAAACAGAAGTACTATAAAAAAAAAAGTACTTAAATTTTTAAGTTTTTTTTTCTATAGCCTCTATAGCATTTTTTTATTATATATTTAATTGTATTTGACATCGTTTGTATTCCCCAGTGGGTTCCCACCACCATTTCACCCGTGCACCGTCACCTCAGTCCCTTGTGCTCTTTACATCTCATCACCGTCTTTGCCCTCCCCTCCCTCCACCCACCCCCATGGTCCCTTGGGTTTATCTTTAATCTTTTGATCTTGTTGAGTTGTTATTTGATTGTCTGGTTGTTTTTGGTTATGATTGCCCATTTCCTTTAGTTTTCTCTTGTTTTTTTGCTGTAAATTTTTAAGTTTTGCAGTTTCTGGCAGAAATTAAGATTATGTGATTTTTTTTGTTTGATGCTTCTATTTATCATTTGTTGAAGTTATTAACTATTATAAGAAAGCACCTTAAAAATACAAGGAATGATTAGTTTGAAAAATTACAAAGATATTATCATTTATGAAATCTTAATTTTTAATAGTTAATACATATTTATATTGCTTAATAGTTGAGATAGTTTTTGAAATTTATAGAAACTGGAGCAAGTATCACTCTTTGGGAGAATCTTAAATTATTCAGAAGACATTTAAAGGCTACAATAAAAAAGACCGCTATTTAATTATAAAAATATCACACTTACCCTGAAATGTAGGCTTATTCATACTAGCCATACGAGGACAGTAGTGCTGACCTGGAAAGCCGTGAATGTGAACTTCTAGTGGAACTGGACGCACTGATGGTCGGAAATTGAACAAGCCCATCTAGAGTAAAAATGAGGGTGAAACCATTTGGAGCTATAAATATGTAAGTCTGTAATGTTATCATGCCTCCTTAATGCAGCTACAAAAACCACATCCTTAAATGTCCAATTTATCAACCTTGCACATACCTGATTAATATTGAGCCAGTCAGCAAGGTCTCTAGCATTAGCTAAAGCAGTAGACAGCCCAACTATTCTAACAGACTTTTCTGTGTGTGATGAGATGAAATTTGTTCGAGATACAATGACTTCTAGAACAGGGCCTCTTTCCTCCCCTAAGAAACAGGAATAATGTGTGTTAATCATTTAACACATCTTGTTGCTGGTTACTGTGGTGAGATAGTCAAAGTTTGCAAAACTGGCTTCAAATACGGTGGTACCCACCAAGCAGATGGATCTCATCTATGATGAGAATAGTGACTTGCTTTACATAGTTCCGATTCTGCCAGCTTCTGCTGACTCCATCCCACTTCTCTGGTGTGGTGACAATAAGATCGGCCTTGGCAATGGATTTCATATCAGGGGTCACATCTCCTGTTAGTTCAATAACTCTGCAGAGGAATAAAAGTGATCCTTTTAACTTTTCAGTTAGCACCTAACTGTGAACAAAGACAAAAAATATATCTTTCAAAATAAAATTATATAATGCGTAAGACTATTTTCTCTTCCTTTGACTTCTGAAAATTTCTGAGTTATGTCCACAATATATATTTCTCCTGAATTCTAAGATGATTTTCTCACATAAATTAAAGGATGTATAAATTCAAATAATCTACCTTTTTTTTGCAGAAATGCAAACGTATCAAACTTCTTTAGGTTTACAAAATCTCTACCCTGAGGATTTTAGAGAGGTGAACTCATACTTCTTTCTTCATATTTTAGAATAAACACATTTCTACTGAGAGAAAGTGTTAACTTATCAAGAGAAAAGGAGGCATTTTAAGCATATGATTATGTATAAGCTTCATTTTTATACTGAAATTTTCTGTAATACTATGGCAAATTCAAATACATTAAGACATGAAGAAAGCTGGGGCAAATGTGTCAACTCACTCTGAGCAGATCATAGGTTTATAAGTGAAAAAAGAGGCAAATCTGGATGTTAACTCAAAATTTTAAGTCATCACTAAAGAAATTTTACATCTGTTTTAACACAGAAGAGGAAAAGAGGGCAAGATCAGTTTCTTCAAGTATAATACTCCCAAAGTTTTTGCTTTATTTTTTTACTTTTATATTTCACTATTTTGAACATGTAATACATTCATATGGTTCCAACAATATGTAATGGTTAGTATCTGTAACATGTCTATTCTACAGTAACCCAGTTTTCATACTGAAGCAACCACATATTTTTCTAAAACCAAAAGACAGGATACTTAAAACATTTTTATCTGGAGCTCATTCTTTTGGTATAGAAAGAGCTTATTCTTTTACAGAGTGATAAAATATTTTGCAGTATATGAACAATTTGTTTAGTGAAGTTCTACTGGGCCCTTGGGTTACTGCAATCTTGGTACTAAAAATAGTACTAAAATGGATGACTTGGGGGCCTCCCTGGTGGCACAGTGGGTTGAGTGTAGCACTGGGAAGCATCTGCGGCCCCCAGCCAGGGAGGGGACCCACATGGCACAGCAGACCTCTCCTGCCTCGCCCCCTGCTCCCTTCAGCAGTGTATTTGAGTCTGTCTGCCTGTTCTACTCCCCACTCTGTCTCTGGTGAATCCTCTCACCTCCCACAACTCTGGCCTGTACCCCAGCTATTGTATGCATAAATAAATGAATCTTAAGAAAAAAATAAAATAAAATGAATGACTTGGTACAATGTTTAAGTATTTTGAAAAAGTCATGTTCTTCAAGAATTTTAATTTTTGATAAATTATCTATAAAATGCCTTCTAAGTGATTTTTGGAAGTTATTTAAAATGATGCAAGAAAAACAGATATAATTTCTTTTGTTTCAGATTTTAAAATTATGAGAAAATTACCATATAAAAGTATTCATATTAAGTAATTTAAATGATCTTATTTTTAATCTTAAAGCAATGAGAATAAAAACTATGAAAGTCATTGCAAAAGCATTTGCCAGTTTATTGCAAATTTTTTTGGTCATTTTATTCACAGCATATCCTTTGAAAAAATAAGAACTTACTTTTTACCAAGTTTTTCTTCGATTCTAATTTTCCAGTCATCCATTCTTTCACGTACTAAGGCTTTTAAGGGTGCAATATATACTGCCTAAAAAGTGGGAGTGATAAAATCTCTCATGAAAACATGACAGCATTTTTAACAGAGGTAAATTCATTAAAATTTATCAAAATATGATCATGTTGTCTTACAATGTATCTTTTAGTAATGAAAGGCTTAAGGCTTAAAATTTTAAATGGGAAAAAGTAATTTTAATCTACATTTATCCAAAGACAGAAATACATCATAAAAATACAGACATAGAAAAAGTTAAATATATTTTTTGAAAGCAACAGAGGTTTTTTCTTTAGGTATTTTATAATGAACTGATCTTCTAACATTGTGAAAAAAATTAAAAATTATGAGATAATACATTACATAGGGAAAACCTGAATTTTAATGAAATGCAAGTTTTTCTTATTGTAACTAAGAGTTATCTAAGTTTTAACTCATTCACAAAAAAAGTTACTAATTTTTAAATTCTCAAGAGAATATGGTTAAATTTTATGAAAGGCTATCAGTTGTAAACTATTCTTTCCTTTACGTTATAATAAAAATGTTTCAAATTTAGAGTAGAACTCTACTACTGCATCAGGATTTCTACTAGTGAATCGACAACCACATAACAACTGATGAGACAAAAATCTTAAAAATAAACAAGGGAGAAAAAACACTAACTGGAATTCACTGAAAGGAAATTTAAAAATTCCTGAAATCACAAAAAGTACATAATTCAAATCATAACATAAGGATTATCTTTCTTTAAAAAATTGTTTTTAAACAGTGAATGTATACATTTCAACAGAGATAAAAGTCAATTCTTATTTGACTTGCCATATAATTTTATATTAACTAATCCTATCATGGGCATTTGGAGAAAGGTGGGAATAAAAGTTATCTTTGTATTTCCTGTATATAATCAAACTGTATTTGTTACAATATTAGCATTTCCTTCATAGTCGAAGATTAAACTATTAATCATTACATATTTTATAAATAAGGCTATTAGATATCTTACAGTGAAACTGCTTACAAAGTGCAGATATCTCACAAAGTGAGCACCAACATGTATGTTAGAAACTGAACTAGAGGATTTCAAAGTTTAAAGTAAGTTTTCTTATTCTAATATTGGAGAATACAGTATATTATTCTAATACTTACCTAACCTCCCTGGAAAATTTACTAGTGAGTGACAAATCTACTCATTGAGTAGGGTCAGTATATTTAGAAGTGGCTAGTTGACAGAGTATGAATGACTTTATCTAATTGAATGTAGGCATGTGATTCTTTCAAACAGACCTTTGAAGTAGGGTACTTGTTGAAGACTCTGAAAATAGCTAATTCAGCTGCAACAGTCTTTCCTGATCCAGTAGGTGCTCCAAGGAGGACATTACAGTCTGTGTGATACAGTGTATGAAAGATTTGTGTCTGCACAGGGTTAAAGTGGCTGAAGTTGTATAGTGCTTCATATGCTTCACATCCCAAAGCTGTGACTGGTAAAGGCTGAAGGTCCAGTAATTCTGAAAAGATATAATGTACTGTTATAACTGGAAAATATCCATAATCCTCAATGTTGTATTTTAGTAATAAATTTTAACAATTTTTTAATTCCTAGGAAGGAAACAAAAGGTAATTACAAATTCTTATATATTAGTTAAATACCTCCTCTGCCACCTCCCATTACCACATTTGTAATACTGACATACTGGATACTGTGGGGGAGTTCTCATAAGTGAACTATAATACCATATCTTTCCAGGAATGTAAGTTGAATGACAGTTGAAATATGTATATTATAGAACAAAACTAAATCCATCTCAATTTTTAGCAAATGAAAACCAGTTACAAATTTCAGTACTAGAATTGTTACTAGTAACATGTTACTTTTGATCTATAGATAACCCCAGTGGCTGAGTGAGCTGTTACAATAGTCAAAAAACAAACAAACAAAAAACCCTAAAATGATTCCAGGAAGAAACTTAGGTGAGTGGCCTCCCTGGTGGCGCAAGGGGTTGAGCACTGCGCTGTGGGGTTTCTGCAGTCACTGCAGTGCAAGTTGCAAGTTCGATCCTTCTGCATATAGCAGACCTCCCCTGCCTCTCCCGCTGCTCCCCTCAGCCATGTATTTTGGTTTATCTGTCTATTCTACTTCTCATTCTGTCTCTGGTGAATCCTCTTACCACCTGTGCCTCTGGCCTGTACCCCAGCTCTTGTATGCATAAATAAAATCTTTAAAAAATAGAAAGAAACTTAGGTGAGGGTCTTAAATCAGTGTATGGGAATAGGTAAATGGGAACTGCATTGAGAAAACATGGAAAGAATTTATATTTACTTATATCTTATTATGTAGAGCAGAGATTTAGATTAGAAAGTTTGATCTCAAGATACAAAGTTATATTTATATACCCTTAAATTTAAAAGACCTTGTATTTTCCTATGATCCAGAAATGTATCAATTAGAAAATTAGAAGGCAGGTTTACTCTCGGTATTATTTATTTCACAGAAGATGACTCTTCTCATGTGAAGTTTAAATGAGAAGAAAATAAAACAAATTAGGAGATATAATGACTGATATGCTGACCTAGATCTTTTACTACAGTTTCAATATTGAAAGTATAGAAAATTCTCTTCTCAAAAGATACTCAAAGGTAAGCAAGCTAACTTAAAAAAATTACTACCTTGTTCCACTTCTCACTTCTATTACATAGGTAACTGAGAGTTAACTGCATGCTTTCTATGCCAGATTAAAATCTCCCAAATTTTCCTGTAACATTGAAAATCAAAAAGAGAGGGAGTCTTAACTTGCAATAATAATCAAAGTATAGACATATCCTTAAGACTAAAATTTTAACATTTTGCATATGTAATGTCTATGCTAAATTGATTTTAAGAAATATAGAACTAAAAATCACTGAGGTTATAGCATGCAAATAGAACTGGGAATCACTGAAGTTACATCATGCATTTCTAATATCAATTGAGATGTCATGGTGCTGCATTTATTACCTTTAAAATGTACTCAGAAACCAGCTAATTATATAAATAGGGTGACATATGCTTGGTCACTCATCAGAAAAATATTTGAGTGAACATTAAAACATAATGCTAATACATGTTAAACTCAAGCCCAGCAGTCAAAGTAGCAGTGATGTTGGTAGTGTATATTTTAAAAAAACACCAAACTTTTTTATATATTTTTATTTTGAGACTCCAGATGTCACATGTATTCATATATGATAAAAGAAAATCAGAAAGGTCCTTTTCAGTGAAGTAGACTAATAGGTATAGCAATATTACCTTTCTATGTTGACAAACTTTTTAGTTCTGCTGTCAAGAGATCAAGTGGTATTAAGCTGATAGACTAAAGTATCTCTCTGTAAAATATGCTAGGCAATGAACAGGTATAAATATGACAAAGATTAAAGTCATGTTAATGCCTTCTTTCATTTTCCTAAGGACTGTCAAATAACATATTCATTAAAACTAGTAAGAACTAACATTTTTGTTCTAAAAATGTTTGTTTTTGGAAGACTTCTATGAGAAAAGTTGATTTTTATTTTTCCATAAAAGTAAATTAATGTATTGAAATCAATGCTCACCAATGATGAACTGTCAATACAATGAAATAAACTTCATATACTAATTAACAGATTTGTTTTATGATATTTTCAACATAGAATATTTTTATGAGGTACTTAGAAGTATTGTAAATATTCATGAAATATTGGCTTCTTTTACAAGTCTGTAAAAGCACTAGCTCATGTCATAAAGCTTACAAACTAATATTTATAGCTGATTACAGAACAGAAGCACCAACTAGTAAGAAAAGGGAGGAAGGAAGCATAATGGACTACGATAAGTTAGTGGTAGATGTACTACAGTGGTAATACCTGATGAAGGTATCCAAATATTATGTCAATTAAAAATAAATAAAAATAATTTAAAGAAATCTGTAATGAACTTTTGTTATTTATGACAATGTAAAACACAACCAATATGAAATTGTAGATTGCCATACCTCTTTTATAATGTGAGGGGAAATGAAGTACTACAGAGGGTACATATTGTTTATAGGACACAAATTGATTTGGGATATATGTGAATTTGGTGTACAGTGATATCACAACATGCTTCCTTTGTAATAACACTTTTAATGTAATACTAGTAGAAGCACACTAGTTGCAGAAAAATGCTTTGAAATTCACTTTAAATAATGGATTTAACTGAGTTTAAGTTAAAATAAGTTTAAAGTACTTTGGTCACTTCAGAAATAAGATTAAGTAAATTACAATAAAGGTAAGAAAAAATATCTCAAAAGTGTCACAGATAACAGATTAAATGACAAATGATATTTGTAATGAGAAAGGAAGGTGGATGTGGATAAATGACAATGATTATATGTAGAAATAGAGGTAAAATGTAGTAATAGAGAGAGTCCCATGTTTACTGGAACTATTAGAATTGAACTTGACTTAGTTTAATATTTTTGGAACATAAAACTGAAGGCTACCTTTAAGTTCTAAACTGTACACATACATAGATCTGATTCTGAAAAGCGTCTTCAAATTATATTGACAAATAAGTTGGATTTTTGATTCAGATTCAGACAATCTTAAAGCACAGACACTTCTCAACATTCATTAAAACAATTTTGGAAAATCAAATGATTCAAGTTACCGTTCATATTGTTACCTGTATGGGGAGGATGTCTTTCTGGTAGAATTAGATGTTGAAAGTTGATGATACATACAGCCTCAGCTCCTAGCCATCTATCAGACACTGCTCGAATATAGTATTGGGAAGGCAAAGGCTCAAAAATAGGAATTGTAAACACCAGCATTTGTTTTTCTTTACTAATGACCTAAGTGAAATAAAGTAAAAAATGAATATGTATATTTCAATATCATAAAGATCTTAATAAAGTAAAAAATGAATATGCATATTTCAATATCATAAAGATCTTATTAATCTGTGGTTAAAACAATGGTATCTACATTACATAATAAAGGTAAAGAAAACATCTCTGATTTCTAAATAGCTGTGACCAATATAATTTGTGGGGTCCTTCCCTTCTGATACAATAGAAGGTAAAATTTATATTCAAATTATATTGTTTAATATACATATCATGTATTAATAGAAGGTAATACAATACAATAGAAGGTAAAATTTATATTCACATTATATTGTTTACATATACATATCATGTATTAATAGGTTACAAATCTGTCTCACTCATCAGAATTTTCTAACCTGCATTCATTCATATTTTAAACTTTATTATTTTACCAAATCATTTACTTAATGTTTAAAAAATTCAATCACTACTTTAGGAAGAATAACAATCACTTGGCATGAAATGAAGAAAATCATGATGACAAATGTACTGAGAACAAAATATTGCTATGAAATTCTACACAAAGTTCCATCTTGAAACTTACTCCTCTTTATTTAGTTAAAAAACACAGGCTTTTATTTCTATTGAGAGAATCATACATTATATAAATCTCAGAAGAATAATGTGGAAATATTTTGATTTCTCTTTCAGCTACTCAGTGACCACAGATAGGGTTTTAGTTAGACATGGTAACATCAAGCTGAATCTTTTCTCTTGGACTTACAGAGAAGTTAAAAAGGGTTGCCCTTAGCACCGGAGAGCCTCAAGTGACCTCACCCCCATCACAGGGGGGTGGGGGGGGGCAGAGCTTGTAATCAGACTCAGAGGTGAAACCCCCCCACCCATACGAGAAAAACCAGTCTAACCACTCATCCTGAAACTTGAGACACCTGGAAGATAATCACAGTTAGGGTACCAGCCAATCTGGGGCTGGCTCTCCCTCTGAACCTAACATCCCCCCACACAGAGTGGGGTGAGACTTCTGACTTCTCCCCAACCACCCCACTTCTTTTTTTTTTCTAATTTTTTTTGTAATTAATTTTTAAAAAAAAATTTTAAATTTTCTCTTCTTTTTCTGTCTCTTTTATTTTTTTCCCCACCCGTTCGTTCCTTTTTCCTATACATTCCTCTTTCAGCCTTTTTTTGTTTTCCTACTCCTGTTCTACTTTGGAAAGGCATCAGCCTCTATACAGGGGGCAGCATGTTTCCCCCAGTCCTCAGGGGGAAGGAGTCCTCAGGAGCCCCATCACCCAACCAGTCACGACAAAGGAACTGAAATACAGGCATACATGCCACTGAAGGGCAATCAGCACCACATCTTGCCCTCCACCCCCCATACTGTTGTGGCTGTTTTAATGTGAGTTTTGGAGTTTTTTTTTTAATGTGTGTATTTTTTGTTTTTATTTCGTTTTTGTCATTGTTGGGTTTGTTTTTTGTTGTTTGTTTTGTTTCTTATTTTCTCTTACTTTTTTCTCTTTCCTCGCTCCCTTTTTATTTTTCTCCTTTTTTCTTTCTGTTGTTTGCCTATCTAGATATCGTTTGTGTCAGTCTTGCTGGGTTTGTGTGTTTTTATTTGTTCGTTGGCCACCAGTTCCTGATATCCCAAAAGGAACACCCAAAGAGATGCCTGCCAATACAAGCAACACAGTGTCCCAACAAATACAACAAATAAGAAAGCAGAGATCAGGAAGATGAAAAACTACAACTAACCAAGCAAGCCCACAGGGGAAAAATACAACACAAAAAGAAAGCCAAATACAAGAACTCAACAACGACCTAGAGAGAATGTCCAGCCTAACAGAAGACGATTTCAGAATCAGCATGATTGAAAGAATGACCAGTATGCTAAAAAGAATCAAGGATCTGGAAAAGGAGAACCAATCATTAAAAAAGACTGTGGAAGACTTGCAGGAGAATAAAAAAGTATGGGAAGCAGATTGGATGAGATGGAAGAGCGAATTAGTTCTATAGTAGACTGAGAAATAAAAAGAATCGAAGCAGAAAAAGAGAAATCCAAAGGAAAAAAACCAAGGTAACACTTTGAGAACTCTCAGACTCCATCAAGAAAAATAATATGAGTTATAGGAGTTCCAGAAATTGAACATGATAAGGGAAATGATAACGTATTCAAGGAGATAATAGAGGAGAATTTCCCAAGCTTAAAACATGAACTGAAGCTAGAAATACAAGAAGTAAGATGTACCCCAAATTTCTATGATAGAAAAAGAAATACAGCTAGACACATAACAGTAAAACTACCAAGAATACAAGACAAGGAAAAAATAATGAAGCTGTCAAGGGTGAAGTAACAGGTAACATACAAAGGAAAACCTATCAGGCTAACATCAGACTTCTCAGAAGATACACTATGCCAAAGGAGGGAGAGGAAGGATATATTCAAAAACCTGTAAGACAACAAATGCCAACCACGAATTTTATATCCAGCAAAGCTTTCCTTCATATATGAAGAAAAAAACATGGACTTCCCCAGACAAACAGAAACTCCAGAAATTCAGCATGACCAAACCTCCTCTCCAAAAAATCCTACAACAAGCTCTAAAGCCAAAACCATTAGAAGAATGAAAAAAAGGAACAGTATAAGGGAAAACAAAACAAAAAGACAAAATGGCAAACACAGATGCCAGCATAACTATTTTAACTTTAAATGTAAATGGACTAAACTCAGCAATAAAATGTCAGAGTAGCAGGCTGGATTAAAAAACACAATCCACCCTTCTGCTGTCTTCAGGAAACACATTTAAACACAAAAGATAAGCATAGATTGAAAGTAAAAGGCTGGAAAACAGTCCTATGAGCCAGTGGACCAAAAAAGAAAGCAGGAACAGCCATACTTATATCAGACAAGATACACTTCAAAATACAAAAGGTAAAAAAAGACAAAGAAGGGCACTATATACTGGTCAATGGCACAGTATTTCAAGAAGATATAACACTCATCAACATATATGTTCCAAATGAAGGAGCACCAAAATATATCAGACAATTACTATCAGCTCTAAAAGAAAATATCAAAGAAAGCACCTATATAGTATGGGACTTCAACACCCCAATCTCACCAATGGACAGATCAACAAGACAAAAAATAAAGAGACTAGAACCCTTAATAAAGACCTATAACTCATGAACTTAACAGTCATCTATAGGACCCTAAACCCAAAAAAATCAGATTACACTTTCTTCTCAAGTGCACACGGAACATACTCCAGAATTGATCATATATTGCGTCACAAGACCAACATCAACAGATTCTGTAAGGTCAAATCATTCTAACTATATTGACTGATCACAAAAGTATCAAATTAGAAATAAATCACAAAAAGAAAACAAGAAACCCACCCGCAACATGGAGATTGAAACCAACACTACTGGAAGAACCACAGATTATAGAGGAAATCACAGAGGAAATTAAAAAATACTTTGAACTGAATGACAATGAGGACACACCATTCCAAAATGTATGGGATGCAGCAAAAGCAGTACTAAGAGGGGAAGTTTATAGCAATCCAGGCCCACATCAACAAACAAGAAAAACTCAAAGAAACAATCTAATCTCATAACTTAACGATCTAGAAAAAGAGCAACAAAAGGATCCAAAAACCAGTAGAAGAAATCATAAAAATTAAAGCAGAAATAAATGAATTAGAAATCAAGAACAACCAGTCTGAAGAAGAAGAAATCAAGAAAAATATACCCTTGACAATTGAAACCAAGAAAATCAAATACTTGGGAATCAACCTAACAGAACAAACAAAAGACCTATATAGAGAAAATTATAAAACACTGTTAAAAGAAACAGAGGAGGACACAAAGAAATGGAAAGATATCCCTTGTTCATGGATAGGAAGAATTAACATTATCAAAATGGCCATCCTACCAAAAGCAAATTACAGATTCAACTCAATACCAATAAAAATTTCAATGAAATTCTTTAAGGAATTAGATCAAATACTGATGAAATTCATATGGAGACACAAAAAAACCCCGATTAGCCAAAGCTCTACTAAAAAAAAAAAGGAGAATGGAGGTATCACACTCCTAGACTTCAAACTCTACTACAAAGCAATAGTAATTAAAACAGCATGGAACTGGTACAAAGACAGACACAGACCAATGGAACCATATAGAAAGCACAGAAGTAAAACCACACTACTATGGACAACTGATCTTCAAAAAAGTAGCAAAGAATCTGCAATGGAACAAAGATAGCTTATTCAATAAATGATGCTGCCAAAATTGGTCCACCATATGTAAAAAAATGAAACTGGACCACTATCTCATACCATGTATGAAAATCAGCTCAAAATAGATAAAAGACCTAAATGTAAGACCCAAAACTATAAAATATATAGATGAAAACATAGGTTAAAACACTGCAAGACTTAAAACCTCAATAGCACTTTTGAGGTGATAGTCCCCAAAGCACTAAAAATGAGAGAGAAGATAAACAGATGGGACTACATCAAGTAAAAAAGCTTCTGTATGGCAAAGGAAACATTAAATAGAACAAAAAGAAACCCCACTGAATGGGAAAAAATCTTTGCGCTCCACACAACAGACAAGGGTCTGATCACAAAGATATACAAAGAACTCTTAAGACTCAAGGAAAGTAAAGTAAAAAACTCAATAAAAAAATGGGCAGAAGAACTTAAAAGACACTTCTCCAAAGAGGACATACACATGGCCAACAGGCACATGAGAAAATGCTCAGCATCCCTCATAATCAGGGAAATGCAAATCAAGACCACAATGAGGTACCACCTTACACCAGTAAGAATGGCACACATTGAAAAACAACCAACAACAACAAATGTTGGCGAGGATATGGAGAAAAAGGAACCCTAGTACACTGCTGGTGGGAATGCAAGCTAATCCAACCATTATGGAAGACCGTATGGAGGTTCCTCAGTCTACTAGAAAAGGAACTACCATACGATCCGGCAATCCCGCTCCTAGGAATCTACCCAAAGGACACAAAAACACCGATCCAAAAGCGCACCTGTACTCGTATGTTCATTGCAACACTATTTGTAATTGGTAAGACCTGAAAACAACCCAAATGCCCAAAAGTAGATGACTAGATCAAGAAGATGTGGTACATATACACAATGGAATATTATTCAGCAATCAAAAATGAGAAACTAGGGGCATTTATAGAAACATGGATGGAGCTAGAAGGAATTATACTTAGTGAAACAAGTCAGAGGCAAGAGAAAAATGCCAGATGGCTTCACTATTAGGAGGAATATGAAAGAACAACAACTACAACAATAACAACAACAACAATAAAAGAAGAATAAGCTCAAGAAATTGGGCAATTATAACCAAAAGCAAACAAAAAACTCAATAAGACCAAAAGGTCAAAGATAAACCAGAGGGACCATGTGGGGGGAAGGGGAAGCAGGGGTGGGCAAAGACGGGGATGAGGGCAGAAAGAGCACAAGGGACTGAGGTGATGGTACATGGGTAGAATGGTGGTGGGAACTCCCTGAGGAATATAAATGATGTCAAATATAATTAATTAAATAATAAATTAAAATAATTAAAAATAAAAAGGGTTGCCCTTTACATGATGGAATTCAATATTTTTTAGTTTTGTGTTCACATAACACCTTAGTTATTATTCTTATTTATCTTTAAATTATTTATACTACCCATATTCCTTTGGAAGCCGTGCTTTAAATCATGATAAACATTAGAATGCGTTTTCTCATACTATGATTACATTGGATGTAATAATACTGTAACAATTATTGTTTTTTAAAAATTAAGCAGAAACCAAAAAATAGTAAAGTTTTAATGACACTATGTAATTATGGGGAAATGGGTAGAAATAAAAAATGCTATTTAGTTTATATTTTCTTGTTATAGCATAAAATATGCCACATACATATATTTACCTGTTTTTTCAGAACTAGAAAGTACTCTGAATGATAAATATGATCATTTGTAGGATCTTCTACCCAAATCCACCAGGGTTCACCTACTGTCCCATGAACCTAGAAGAAAAACAGTAACTTAATACTACTTACATCATAACTCAACTAAGGGACACTGTACTGAGTACCCATTCCTCTTACTTAACTGTTTTTTTGATAATTTACCTAACAATGTTTACATTTTAAATATATATATATTTACAAAATTGTGTCATTATTTCTATAAGGTAATATTTGAAAAGTCTCATCACCCCCTCAAAGAAACCTTGTACCCATTGGTAATCACTACTTATCTTCCTTTATTCCCTTAAGGTCTGATTCTTAACAATCTAATTTCCTCCTCATTTGTCTATTATGGACATTTCATATAAATGGAATCATATAGTATGTGGTCTTCTGTGGTCTGTATCTTTCACTTACCACAATATTTTCAAGGTTCATTCATATAGTAACACACATCAGTACCTTATTTTTTTTTTTTAATTGACAAGTAATCCTCCATTGGAGAAAGATATAATATTTTGTGTATTCATTCTTTTCTTTCTCATAACAAAGCACAGTCTTGTTCAATATTCATCTTAATTTCATGACACTCAGGAGATGGTTATCCCATATTCAAAGACAATTTTGAATAGCATAAGCCAGTCAGCATACTGTATACACCTTACAACAGTTGCAGTAAGGGAGAGGCACATGCCCAATATGGCCCAATTAGACTGGTAGAAGGTAAGGTAGAAATATATAAAATGTATATAGCGTAATGAGCTGGTGAAGTGGGAGTGTTTATCTCTCTCTTTAAATGTGAACAGGAAGCATAAAAACATTTGGAAAGTAGTCATTAGTATCAGCAGAACAAAAGGGTAGAAAGATTTTGGTCCTTGAATAAAATGCTCAAATAGAAGACTCAATCATCTTCATGATCTAATCACTTGTGAGCCCTTCATTGTGGAAGATACATTTTCTTTCTTAAGTCAGTTTGAGACAAGTCATTGTTTCTATATTCCTTAGTAGCAAAAAGCATTCTAACTGATAGATTTAATTATGAAAACAATTAAGCACTCTAACCTTTATAATAAATTAAACCAAAATTGTGAGAAATTTATTGTGGATATGCATAGAAGACAGCAATGTAAAAAATATGAAACTTTTATGTATTTCAAAAAATTTTCTTAAATATTAAACTTGAATGAGTTTATGGTTAATAGTAATTTTATATCTTATGCAAAATAACATTTTATATTTATAAAAATATTAAATATAATAATATATCATCTAGTCCTTACAGCTATTTGGTAAGACAATAATTACTTTTTTATATGTTTACAGATGAGGAAACTGAAGCAATTAAAAGTTAGGACACTTTAAGGTCAATGGAAGATTTGGGTTACGTTTATGGGTAATTCTGAACACAATGCTGAAAAAAATTTATTCAAATTATAGATGTATTAATATCAGCTAGTGCAGAAGATACTTAAATATACTTAACTACTATCTTATAATAAGCATGTAGAGTAAGAACTGCTATACTACAATTAATAATTTTGTTGTCTTCTCCCATGGGTTTCTTTAAAAAAAACAAAAGGGACTGAATCTTATTTGCCTTTGTATCTATATTTGGAGTTCACTCTTCCCTTTGCACTTTACCTGGAGAACACATAGACCTTAAAAACTCTTGACTGAATGAAGAACTATAGGGAACGACTGTCAATGCTTTGGTGGTGGGTGTGGTGTAGTAACAACACCTGATACTATACCTCTAAAACATAAATAATGATGTAAACCAATTTTAAGTCAAATAAAAAATAAATAAGAAGAAAGTTCAGAGTAGATCTTCCTACATATAACAACTATAGTTTTGAAGAAAGATTGGAAGGTATGAAAACAGAAACAGGAATGTGATGACAGCCAAGAAAGGACATCTTCAAACTATGTATAGTGATAAATGTTAGGAGTAAAAAAAAATAAGGAAAAGGTCATTTATTATAGCAATCATTTAGGTTTTGGTGATTACTAAGGAAGAAATTTCAGCAGTAATGAAACAGGTGACCACGAAGAAAATGCAGAACTCATTTTACAAATTTAATGGTAAAAGGAAAGACAAGAATGATAGTTTGAGAATTAATCAGGACTTTAAAAGGGCTTTTTCAGCATGCAGAATGTAGAATTATTAGGCTAGTATGAAGGAGCAAGTAGTGGTGGCACAGATGAAAAAAACTGAAAATAAAGACAGAATTAAGCAAAGTCCTTATGGAGTTGAGTCCACTAAATTATTGCTCAATATTCACATTTTATATTTCCTAGATGTCCTGAAGGGGTCTCACTGGTTGGTAATTAACACTATAGTATCACATATTTTTCTTGAAGGTAGCTAAATATTACTACAATGTTTTTAATGACTCTTCAATATATACTTTTTGGGGGATGATTCTCTACATGTTTGAGGACAGTCATAAGGAGGTGCAGCTGAACCAGCAGTATAGAAATCTAGGGGTTCTCCACTTGTACCTGATCGTTCCAAGTGAAATCAGGACAGACGCTGAGTGTCACTCGGAGGACAGTCCGTGTGATGGGCTGAATGGATGCTTCCATTGTAACAGAAGGAATCTGATGAACACATTGTTTGACCTTGAGTCCAATATTCACATGATGTAGCATGTGACCTATAAGGAAAACATCACATAGAAGAAATGTGTCCAAACAGAAAAAAAGTAATATAATCTGACTTGTAAATGGGTTTCAGAGAAGGTGATTTTATTGCTTGTTTTATGATTTTCTATGTAGAATAGTTGACATTCTTGACCTGGCATGTTTGAATATTTTGTAATAGTTAACTCAAATTAGGAATTCATAGCTCTGAAAACCAGTAACAAGGTTTCTTCATCTATTAACAGGGTTCTTTAAATTACTGAAACTTGATTGTCCTTAAATCACTATAAATAGTTCCATTTTTCTCCTGGTTTATGACACATTACAGGTGTATTTAGTTATTTGTAAAAACAACCATTAATTTATTCAAGGTCTATTTCAGAAATCTGTAACGGTGATGGAAAATGCTTTAATAATGAAATACATTTCAACCATCCACAGCCATTTTCAGACAAGACAAAGACTATAAAATAGGCCAATATAGCATAAAGTCAATCTCTTACAAGCATTTTTCAGAAAAAAAGATAAAATATAAAAATATAGTTAGCACAAAATTATCTACTTACACATACTTTCATAAATGACTAGGTTCTGAAATACAGGTAGGTATGGCAGTACTGGGACGGAGGCAGGGACCACAAAAAGTTATGACTAACTTATAAAGATTTCTCTATTCTGGTCCAAGCAACAAAGATATTTCATTTCATAATATGCACTTATGAACAAATCATATTACTACATGTTCACCCAAATTTGAAACTAAAGTGATCTTCCTAATCTTGATAAAATATTTACATGTTACCCTAATGTAAGTACATTCAACTTCCCTATTTAATACCACCAATTTCAGTCTATTTATATGAATATCTCCTTTCTTCCACTCTGTCTTAGCAGCTATTTTTCTCATTACACAAGTGAAATAACTATCTCAGCCTCTCCATATCTTTTGGCCTTGTGTCAGCAGTAATCTTTCCACTTCATTTCTTTTCAGTTAGAGTCCCTTCATCCTACTAACATCTAAAATATTACCTAATCTGGGCCCTCCCTGGTGGCGCAGTGGGTTAAGCAACGCACTATGAAGCAAACCATAGCCATTGCAGCACAAGTTCGATCCCTGTCCCTGGCTGGGGAGGTGATCCATATGGCGCGGCAGACCTCTCCTGCCCTGCCTGCTTTTCCCCTCAGCAGTGTATTTCAGTCAATCTGGATCTGCCTGTTCTGTCCCCTGTTCCATCTGGTGGATTTTCTCACCTCCCTGCACCTCTGGCCTGTACCCCGGTGCTTGTATGCATACATAAATAAATCTTTAAAAAAAATTACCTAATCTATGTTTTGCCTACTAAGATGTTAAGGTACATGGAAATGCATAGGAATAACATTTTAATATTGTGTGAAAAAAGGCAGATGAGAAAATGCTATTTACACATAGATACCATGTGGGCTTAAAGATATATGTGTGTAATGATGAAGTTCATTTAGAAACTCTAAAGAAGTATAGAGCTTAATGTTAATATTTTTTTCTGTACTATTGTAATAATACACACAACAGAAGACTTTGCAACAAATCAAGAAATAGAGAATAAACTTCATATGTAAAATATTTAAGGGTTTGATAATCTAAACTCCATTCTAACTGCAAATTCTTTCATGGAACTAATTATAAAACTTACAGGGAGTTTTGCTTGAATTTAGAATAAAAAATTTCAATAAAATGGTAAAAGTTCAACTTGAGTAGCATGAAAAGTCATAATACATTTCTTTTACACCTAGTAAAATATTTGCACAGAACACTACATTCAAACATTTTGTTTCCATCTTACCTATTTCATCTTTCCTCATGTCTTTCAGCTTGTCTACACTAAGATTTTTTTCCTCTAATCTTGTTAGAATGTGTGGTGGTAAGGTTGAAAATTGCCTCAAAGGGCTAGCCCAACCCCAGAGCCTCTTGTCGATAACTTTACTAAGATTCAGGAGCTTGTAGGTCATGGCAGGCCAACGTTTCCTCAGAGCAATTTCAAAAAGAGCACGGACAATTCTAGCTGCATTCTGAAGAATAAAAAGGAGGAATTGGTTGTTAGGTTCAATTTGCTTTTAAATTCCTAAATAAATTTATTATTCAGACTCAGTTTCAAAAGAAGTATGTCAAGCTACATCTTTTCATTGTGGGCAACGTCTATTCTCATATGACCCTAAATTATCCTTATTGTTTCTATATCAGAATAATTGAATCCTTTATATGTGGATGTTATCTTGTTTAACTTTCAGAGGGTAGTCTTAGTTCAGTTCTTTGAAGCTCTACTCCTACATATCCTAAACAGGACAGAAGTAGAAAAGGACAAAAGGAATGCAAAGTATCAAGGGGACTGTTGAGGCAAGCTAGACAGCTGAGGAGGCACCTAAGTACATAGAGGAATACTTAAATTTATAATGCCATTTTGAGGATAAACAAGGAAGAATTTGGGATCTACTCTGGAGGAAGAAAAATTAGTGAAAGAAGGTAACAAAGGAAACACTGATGAGTGAATCTACCCACATCAATGGTTTCCTATAAACCAAGCAAGTGGCAACTGCTTTACATATATCGCCTCATGTAATCTTGTAACACTGCATTTGATTGGTTTTGATAATGTGATTTAATAGATGAAGATAATGGGGTTTGAAGGAGCTAGTAACTTTAAAAAGGTCACACAGATGGCTGGTGTCAGAATATCTATGTTAAGCCAGGTTGAAACAGTTCCCTTAACTCCAAAAGTCTAAGTTCAGTGGTCTGAGGATAACTTTTTTAACAGTCATATAAAAAATTACAAAGATTGAAGCCCATTTTCATATCTCTATAGTTAATTTCCATTTGTTTTGCCTCTTCTTTAAAAAAATTAATATATTATTATATGCTTATTTATTTGAAGAAACACTGGTTCATATCCTTGTATGTAATTCAGAGGAATAGGTTCACACTTCCTCTGATGTACATCACCATGCCACACTCACCCTAGAGCACCCATATCCCTTTATCATGTATCATTGGGCTCACTCCTTACTTTGTTCCCATCCCCCAAGGAATATTCAAAACAAAAGAACCGAAAGAACCAAGCCTCTTTCCTTCTATCATGAACTTTGCAGACTGTCTTATTGAAGACTGTTTCTATAATCAAACTTGAAGATACCTTACAATATCAAATGACATCTGTATTTGAAAATGAAGAATGCTGACTGTGGTTCAATATAAAAAGAGATGAAAAAGAGCAAAGATTTTAAATAGCAAAAAGATGATCCAGACTGAAATAATGAGATCAAAACTGATCTGAGCTAAGGGCTTTGGTTTTATATTTTATATAAAACATGTATTTTTCTTTTGACAAATTCAATATTTTGTTTCAGTATCAGAAATTCAAGAACAAAAGTACATTTAGAAGCATGAGTACAGTTCTGATATTCATTAAAAATTACAGAAAACTCTGAATAGGCCAAAAAATGATATAAAATAAACATTTTGATTATTAAAAGTTTGATTATTAAAAGTTTGATTATGGTAAAAAGTTTTTACCATGTCCACATTTACTTTTATAGAACATGAAATTGTTACTTGGTATCTTGGTTACTTTGATTAAATTACCATATTCATTCAATTTGTTTGCCAACATAGGTCTTCCTATATATCCAGTTACTTATGTAAAAAACTACCAGACTAATTCTCCCACTTATTCCTGAAAGTATTTTATTTTTATATTTTGGAACTTATAATTGTTTCCTAAAAGCTGACAGAAATGGAAGGAGAAGTATCGTATGATAAGATACAAATAGGACATTTTTATCTGGAATGAAGTTAATTGGGTAGGAATAATAATCAACTCTCTAATATTTATGGTTTAGTGAAGTTACACAGACATCTTTATAAAATCATAGGATACTTGAGAAGGATCCTAGGATAGATAAAAATTTATTATTTAAGACACTGAAAGAATAAAGTTTCAGAAATATAGAAGTTTCACTTTACAAAGTTGAGAAGCTGTGGAATTACTGATGACTTAAAATATGAATAGACCCAAGAATAATTTATGTTATGCACTCAAGGATGATAAACCCAAAATTGCTATGTAAGAATAACCAAGGGCATTTGAGATATACCCATAATCTCCTGAGAGTGGCTTTGTGAGCACCAAACAGGAAGAAACCTTAAGTTTAATATTGTAAAACAATCTCTGATATCTTTTTAATCTTGTATCAAGCAGAAATGTGGTCAGATTATTCATCCAGAACCAGTAAAGCTTTACTTTTTAGTTAAATAATTAACTTTTCAATATAAAAATATTAGAAAATACAGTGACAATATTATTTCTCAGAGAAACAGATAAAACACAAGTTAGTAACAATGGTTCCTACAGAAGCTATAGTGTTTGGAGAGTATATATATATATATAGTATATATATATATACTATATATATATAATATATACTATTTCTATAGCAGAAACATGTGTTCAAAGATAGGAGAAAAAGTTTTTACCATGTCCACATTTACTTTTATAGAACATGAAATTGTTACTTGGTATCTTGGTTACTTTGATTAAATTACCATATTCATTCAATTTGTTTGCCAACAGATCTTGGTCCATGTTTGTAAACATTTCATGTGTACAGTTCTTTCAGAGAAATCCTGGGTATTTGTGACTGTTAATAATTTATTTAACACAAACATTTTTTCTATAAAGTCTTTGAACAAAATCATAAACATAAAATATACAGTATACATGTTTCTATATATAAAATAAGATTAAGATTTTATTTCTTAATGCAATAAAAATAATGAAATAAAAATAATGAAAAAGGTATTTTTGATAGTTTTTTTAATAAAGTATGTCTGTACAAGA
This sequence comes from Galemys pyrenaicus, assembly GCA_019455555.1. Taxonomy (NCBI): domain Eukaryota; kingdom Metazoa; phylum Chordata; class Mammalia; order Eulipotyphla; family Talpidae; genus Galemys; species Galemys pyrenaicus. The sequence goes on along the minus strand of JAGFMF010011446.1, from coordinate 7,037,551 downwards.
ACTCTCTCATTCGAAAGGTACAACGTGCCCCCAAACCCACAAAAAAAAAACAACAAATATATCCTTTTTAAAAACTTTTTATGGGGACTTAAAAATATAAAATCAAAACATTTTACATTGTGGTATTTTTTAAAAGGTATATATTTAGTGATATGAAGTTTAGGAAATAGTTTTCTTTTAGTCTTCAAGTTTTAAGTTTCAATACTAAGGAAAAAGATTTTTTCAGAGACTACACTGAGTATATGGTATGAGATTTATTTAATAACCCTTATTTAAAGCCAATTTTTTTTTTAATTTCTAACATTTGGAGAAAAGCTACAAAGGTTCCAGTCTTTTTTTTCTTTTAAAAATAATCTTGTGTCAATGTTCCTTATAAGTAAAAGAAATGAACTTGATCATTTAAAGCAAGAAAAAAACCAGATAATGATTTTTCAAAACTCTCATATTAAGATGTACCAAATCAACCACTAAATCCAACCAATCACTTATGTTTCTGATTTAGAGAACATAAAAGATGTACAAATTAAACAAAACTAGTCTAAAATACAAGGGTAATTTGGTAGCATGTTACAATACATTATGTTCACAGCATAGCATGAATTAATTCTTGAGTCTTTAAAAATAAACAAGGAAAACAGGAAAAGAGTAATATCTTACCTGTGCAACATATGCAGAATCTGATATAAGGGAGAAACTGTCCATCTCTCCTCGACTGATATAAGTTTGCAGTAGGATATTTATTTTCCCATAACTGTTCTCAACACCTCCAGGAGCTGAGAGCTCACAAAAATTGTTTAATAAGGCATCTAACTCTTCTATTTCCTCTTCTCTGACCTGGAAGAATCAATGTTTTCACAGGATTATTAGGGCTAATTTATTGAAATTTTTCCTATTGAAGTTAAAACTATTTGACTGTTTTAAAGAGTTCCAATTTACTATGACTCAACATTTTCTTTTTGTATAACTAAACAGCAACATTTCCCCCCACACAGGTAGCTAATAAAATATAAGAAGAGACTATCTTGAGGCTGATACAATTACATTTTTTTTATTCATCACAATATTAAGGTTGCCATTGACATATAAAAATTTGATATGCCACAAAAATTAAATCTTCTGACCTCACCATCTTTCAGTTGATGAGATTTCATTTTTTATTTGACCAGAGTAAAACCTCTGCCCATCTGGATTAGGGCAAACTTGAATTATCTTCAAATGCATTCATTATAGTCATATCATTTTATGTGGTATAATACATTCATAGCTTAATGCTGTGAAGTACTAAGATTCAAAGTATTAAAGTTTTTACTGTTAATAAGATTAAATTATAATATGGGCACAGAAATATTCATATATAAGTTTGAATCACACATGTCCTTTATATTTTCCTCAGTGAACCTTATATTGCAAATAAATCAGATCTACATACTATATTCTTTAATAGTTTTCATTATTGTAAAACTTATTTAAATTGTTTGACCTGCAGTAGAGTGCAAAGAATTATGTCAGACATAATATAATAATTTAGGATAATGGATACTGTTGATAAATGAACACACTGATACTCCAAATGTAAAGTGCCATATAGCTTATATCAGGAATAACAGCTAACTATAAGATTTTATAAATGAAGGAAGGTATATATTGATATATGTTACATATATTTAACTCAGGTTTTAAATATTCCTACCTTGATTTGATCAAATTCTTCAGCTTTGGAGACTATCGCAAGAATATCACTCTCTGTTTTGTGAGCATCAAATAGTTCATTGAAAGTCTACAAAGTACATGTTATATTTGATTAGAATAAAGGTCCAATGAAATATTTTAAATTAAAAACGTGATTATAAATTACATATTCTTAAAGGACATTTAAGCACTAGACAATACAGTTTTATTTGTGACATACTGTTCCAAGTCATTGCTTTATAAACATAAAAGTCATTAAATTGCTTTATAAACATTGAAAAACTTATCAAATACTAGAAAACCTTCTCAAAACATAATTAGTGAGGGAAGGCCTTTGAAAAATGATCAACACAATCATTTAATAAAACTAACGTTAGATATTTTTCAAAATACTCAGCATAACTTTCTGGTTTTTGCTCACTTTCACTATGGGTACATGGAAATCTGCACTATCCATAGCTATTAACTGATCATATAGCATATAAAAGTCAGAGAGGAATACCTAAAAATATGTAACTTGAAAATTCTGCCAAAGAAGTCACAATATTACTAGTGAGGAAACTGGGAGAGTAGATTATAGAAACAGCAGAAACCTAGGTTAAGAAACCATTAGATCACAGCTGTGAGGAAATACATGTTAAAAGACTGAAGATTCTGTTCAGTGAGATAAGTCAGATGGAGACAGACAATTACCAAAGGAGTTCACTCATATGAGGAATATGAAGAAATAAAACAAATAATAGACAAAACTAAACAAACCCTAGAAATCAGAATATAGAGTTGAGGCTACCAGAAAAGGAAGCTGGAGGTGGGTAGCAAAGCGGTGGGGAGCCCCAATGGACTGTGGTGGAAGACTATGGGTATTTTGCTGGTGGGTGTGAAGAGGTGTGAGCCCACGTCTCTGTGTCATATTCAGATAGTGTTGTGTATCAACATTACCTCAATAAAAAAATACAATCTAAAAGAAAACGTAATACAGCAGATGAAAAAAAAGACCTTGAAGAAGCCTACACTGCTATGCAAATATGAAGTTTATTTTGCAAAAGGTGAGGAAAAGCTAGTAAGCACAGGAAAGTGCTTTTAAAAATCTCTTACATATAAGTCCATGTTAAAGAAGTATAAAATCTATGGGCCCTCTCTGGCGGCGCAGTGGGCAGCCACTGCAGCATGAGTTCGATCCCTGGTCCCGGCTGGGGAGGTGACCCACATGGCGCAGGCAGACCTCTCCTGCCTGGCCCACTGTTCCCCTCAGCAGTGTGCTTCAGTCTATCTGCCTGTTCTGCCCCCTGCTCTGTCTGGTGGATTCTCTCAACTCCCCCCCACCCCACACACACCTCTGGCCTGTACCCCAGTGCTTGTATGCATAAATAAATAAATCTTTTAAAAAAAAAGATAAAGAAGTATAAAATCTAGATTTCACATTAAGTTTAGGTTTAATATTTCTGAAGAAATTTCATCTTGATGATTTATACTACTTTTTCCATTTAAAAAGAAGTTTTAGGTACAAAATTAAAAATGAATACATGGAAAAAAATCCAAACATTCTATAAAAGGAATCAAGAGTAAAAATTCATATTACCCATCTCTCTTCAATCTTAAGTCCTCTCCACATAAGTAATTACTATTAAGTTTTTCCATTTAATTACATACATATATATATAAACCACATATGAAAGCATGAAAATACTATCTAAAATGTAAAAATCATAGTGACATTTACTCTGGCATAAAATTATGTTGAGGCAAAAAAACAACAATGTAACTGTGTAGTCAAAATTAACCTTGAATATCTCTTAAATTCCACAAATAGTACAACTAGGTTGACTGATTATTAGTTTCTATAATTCATCTTCTCAGTGTTTCTCACTAATCAGTAGTTAATTTTTCAACTTTTCATTAAGGATATCTTTAAAGCATCACCTCCCACTTTAAAACATTCAGGTATTCCTTTCATAGGTCTCATCAACAAGCTCAACTGTTTCAGGCTTGGGTGTATCTCCTACTTGGGATATACTCATTGAACAATATTGCAAAGGGTCCTTCATATGTAAAGTCTTATATCTTTACTTAGTGTATGTTACCGAGTTCATATAAGTTAAATGCATTTTGCCCTATTAATAACTTCTTATTTTGCATTAATACTATAATGAAGTCTAGAAAGTACTTGCATCTAAGAACAATATATTATTATATTGTATTAATCCCACTGAGTAAAATACCTCAATGGTGTTGTATTTAATATAGTAGTGGCTGGCAGTTCTACCCAGATCAGTTGAGGAAAAATATCCAGTTCTTTCCTCAAAACGAATCATCCGAGCTTTGTCTAATTTTCGTCCAACTTCAATAACCAACTGTTCTCGATGTTTTGCTAATGCTGGGTCCATCTATAGGAAGAAAAATATAATCAGTTGATTATTTCTTTAGGAAATCATCACTTGTAATGGCAGACATACTTATGGGGGTTAAAAAATTTTTGATGACACTTTAATTACAATGAATATTTTATTGCATTTTTAAAAAGAAATATATTTTTGTAAATTTAAGAAACAACTAGAAAATATTTTATTCTGTTAAGATCCAAACATTTAAATAATTTTTTATATTTTATAGAATACATGGTATCTAAAATATGAAAATTCACTAAAATGATCAATATGAACAATATCTTCAGAGTTGTTTTATAATCTAAAATTTATATATGGTCCTAAATAGTCTTTAAGATTATAAAGACTAGAATCAGAGTGTCTTCCTCCCACTCACACTAAAATATTTAAAAACATTCAACCAGATTTCTACATTATCATTTTTTTTAAAGAAATTGTAAAATTGCTTTCCTGTATCAAAGTAAAGCAATTCAAAAATGCAAAATTTTCTTTTCAAAAGTATGGTTTACTACTCAACAGTTTCATAACTGCAGATGGGAAAACCCCTTTGTCAATAATGGCAGAATAACAGAGTAAAATTAAGTCTACAACGAATTTCTGAATAGTTTTGAATCCATTATATAAGGCCTTTTCTACACAGAAAGGGCATTAATACAAGATATTAACAAATATTCTTAGTACTGTGATGTGCACACACATACACGTACACATGCCATGTCCTGGAGGATACTCTCTGGTAATAAGCAATAAAATAAAATATAACCTTTAAGGGTAGAGGAGGGAGTATAAAATACATTAGAAATCAATTCATGAGTTTATTCCCTAAAACTATTCTAAGTTACATTTTAATGGTAGTTTATTCAGGTACAAAATGTACCCAAATACATTTAAAATTTTAAAAATAAATTTAAATAATGAGGCAAAGAAAATTCAACTGCCGGGGATAAGATGGAGTTAAGAGTCATATTAACAAATACAAAGTCTTAAATATTTGTTACAAGAGTTATAATTATGTTATCAACTTCCTCTTATGAAAACATCCTATTAATTACATCATTACTAAGACATTAAAAATACGTTAAGGGCCACGATCTGTGTTATTTCATCTGAGTTTTGTGGCTGCAAATTCATACTGAATAATTAAATGAAAACATGTAAGTAAAAAATAAAAATAAAATAAGAGAGCCTCTGAACTGTTAGGGTAGTAAAACTACCTAGGAAGAAAAAAAAAAATCACTTTCTTTATCTTGGAAATAAACAAAAATGACTTCTAATATTAACCTAGTCCTTAAAAATCAATTGATAGGTTTACATTGTCCAAAGATTTGAGATGTCTCCAAAAGCACATGTATTTTGTTTTGCATTACCACTTGAGAGTACTGTCATAGTACCACTGACTACTTCACAAATCCCATATTTTTAAACAGAAAAGCTTGTGTGAAATTCTGTAAAACTTACATGATTACAATGCACCCATATTTTATAAATGAGAGCAATTTGGCTCTAAAAGAAGACACTTATTAAATTAGCACACATTTAAACTCAACAGAAGAAAGGTAGCTGAATCCTTTATTTAGCTTAAACCTAACTATAAACACCTAATGAATTCAGATTAATAGTTTCAGACAAAAAAAAAAATTGGCCACTATTTGGTGATACATTGACGTATATATAAAAACTAGCTATAAGTAAATGGAGGGAAAATATAATTTGACTTAATACTAGTAAAAATCCAAATGATTGTGGTAAAATTATATTTTCATTATACAACAACTGTATTATATCTCTAATTAGGAAGCTTTTACAGAGTGTAAAACAGAGTTCTAAGAAAGAGACAAGATCTCACAGAATCTGTAAACCACGTGGAACACACAATTGTAAATTCACATGCACAGCTGCTACTGTATGCATCTGATTTTCAGTCTGTGTGCAAGTAGAACTGGTTGTAGCCTCCAAACTGTTAAAGTAATAACTTATCCATGCTATCCTTTTAATTTAAAAATAAAGAATTAGGGGCAATTTGATAATAAAATCATACTGCATATAACACAAGCTTCTTACTAAGCGTGGTCTATATATCTTCTCAAGTCTGGTTTATTCCAACCAACCCTATATTAACCAGTTTTTGAAAGTTCATAAGCAAAATATCTTAATATCAAGTGAAAGTGTACCAGAATAATAAATTGATAACATTATGAAGATTGATTTATTAGTGTCAGTGGGAAAAGAGACACAACTAGAGTGAAATAATTATAGGAAGATTTAATTTTCCTTACTATTTTCTAAAAAAGATTAAAGCTTTGTTTTTCTTCCAGGTACCTAACTTTTCACATGAAGCAGGAATAGCAAATATTTATCTTCATCATGAAAGGATTACAAAACCAAAACCAAAAAGAAGGTTTGATTTTTTTTTTTTAATAAATGAGTTTCCTACCTGATAAGCTTTGTGACTGATGCCATATACTAATGGGTTTGCTCTCATCCGTACATAAAGATAAGTGTAACTTATCCACTTCACTGCTTCTTCCACATTAGTAACTGTTCCCAGAGCAATCTGTAAATAAAAAATGTAACAAAAATTAATGCACTAAAGACAAATATAAATATTACATGAAAGACCATTCTATCAAAAGTTAAGTTTTAAAAATACATCATGGTGCTGTACCAAAAAGAAGGTAAGCACAATTACTGGACACAAGACTTCTGCAATTAATTAAAAATGAGTCCTGCCTCATTTAATTGAGCACAGTACAATAGAAATACTATCTTCCAAAACTCAACTGTTCAAATTATTATGGTATTTTTTTTTTTTACCTAAATAGACTTTAATTTTATACAATGCTAAAAACATCTCTGGTATTCATTAATTTGCTTTGTTTTCTTTTTCTTTTGGTTTCATTTTATGTGACCACACTACTGAAAATTTTAGGGTAAATGCACCAGAATCAAAACTATGTAAACTCTAATTGTATACCTCTTTGTGATTCTATGTGTAGTCATTACCCAAACCACAAGGGCATAACATATTTTTTAACCTCTAAACATAATCCATATGTATGATGGTCAGTATAAGTATACAAAATGCATAAAATAGAAATAATTTAAAACACAAGAATAACATGTAAAATCAGTAAAATAAAGGTTAAAGGTTGCTAGAAAATGATCCTAACAAAGAATCTCAATAAAAAGTTTTCTTAAAGATAAATTTTCCTGGTCACTAATATCTAGTAGTCATTTTGCTTTTATTTAAAATGTTTATTTTAATTTAAAAATTCATTCAAGTTGGGAAATAATTGTGTAATTTTTTTGGAATGTGTAACACATATTTTTAGCTCTTAATACTTAATCGAAGGAGGACAAACTGTTTCCTTTGTAAATTTTTATATTTTGGGAGAAAATAAAAAAAGGCAAAGGAAACCCTCTCAGTTTAATGCTGAATATCAAAGAAAAGAAAAGCCTTTATATTTGTTTTATTTCTATATTTTAATTCTTAATTCTATATAGGTAATTTTTCTAAATAAATATGTAAGGCTTAGAGATCTTTAGTTAGTTGAAGAAATATAGTTAATATATAAATATCATTTTAATGATACATCATAAATATTTCATTAAAAAGTGATCAAAAGGTAAAATATGAAAAGACAGAGTATATCTATTTACTTTTAAATTTACACTAACTTGAAATAAGTTAGACAGAGAAAGATAACTTTAAGATCTCATTTATATTTGGAATCTGAAAGATCGAACTCAGAAACAAAGAGTAGAATGGCTGCCAGGGGTTGAGAGGTGGAGGAAGTGGGGAGATATTGGTTAATGGGCACAAACTTTCAAATATAAGGTAAATAATTTCTAGGAACCTAATATCTAGCATGGTGACTATACTTAACACTGTATTATATCCTTGAGAGCTATGATGAAAGTAGAGTCTTAAGGTTTTCATCATAACAACAACAAAATGATCATTATTTGATGTGAAGGATGTATTTACTAATTTTACTGAGATAAAAATTTTACAATATATATGTATCAGATGATATAACCTTGCACACTGTCATACCAAGTATATCTCCACAGATATATTTGGAAAAAGTTAAATGTACACTAACATTATTTATGAATGACTAAACCACCTACAATATACACAAATATACATTTCCTAAAATGTGAACTGTGAGACTTTCTACAAAATGAAGACAAGACATAAATAGACATAAATAGAGCTATACTTCCTGAATATTTGTACATGAGACAGTTAGACAGGTGAAGGAAATTAGTTTGCAATATGGCTAAAAATATGATAGGGTCCCCAGTTTGTGATTCTATTATTTGGCAGCCAAAATTGTTTGTTTCCTTGTGACCTACAGAAATTTCAAAATAATATCACACAGCTCTGAAGAGTAGAAAATTTTATAAAGGATAAAATAGGTTTGCTATTATTTGCAAAATCAGACACAGTAATTAACATTAACAATAATTTATTGTTACTAATAAGATTAAAGGTGGAAGTAGGTAACAAAGATTGGATTAAGTACTACAAATCTTCTAAATGGTCACCAAAAAGCAAAAGATGACCCAGAAAAATGAAGGTCAATTTATGATGTTACATCATATTTTGAGATTAATACTTGAATGCCACCTAGTGACAAATATAAAAATTTACTTGTAAATATTTGCTGTCATCTAGTGGTTACTTAGTACAGGAATATTTTATAAATTGAAAAGTATTTTTCAATTATACTTTTAAAATTTATCCATTCCTCATAACAATAATCATAAAGTAAGGCAGGACATAACTGCAGAATGTAAAGCATAATGAATAGCTGACAAAAAGAGCAGTCTCTGGTCTCAAGAAGTTCCCTAGTCTTATAAGACACATGTACCTAAGATGACAAATATGAACCACCATCCACAGTACCTAGCAGTACATTCATATTCCAAAAAGCTTTTAAAGAAGATATCTATCATGTGAGACGTATAGAAGTGCCATTAATATATAACAGAGCTTTATGCTCTCCGGGGGGGGGGGGGCAATACCTTAAATTGGGGTATTTAGGAATTTAAAATTGTGACTCAAAATATCACTTTGTATTTAACTTTAGCTATTCAAACTTTACTCTTTTAAGTTACCTTAATTGCTCATTTATGTGTTTTTAAAACTGCTCAAATCATATGAAAACTAAATAAGCAAACATAATCAAGAGTATGCATATGCAAGACTGTGTTTATATGTGAGTATATAAACTCCTTTATAAATATGTGAAAAAACCATTTATGCTGCCTTCGCTTATTTATTCAACTGAAATCTGTGTGCAGGCATTAAATATAAATGGGGTTGAGTATCAAGGGATTATGAGATAATGGAAAGTGATACAATATTTTACTGAATACCAACCTGGCACAGGTCTTTGCTAAATTTTTCTAACAATCCAGTGAGCTTATCTCTATCTTATAGATGAAAATTCAAGATTTAAAAGGCAGAGAGAAAAAAGCTTGGTTAGAACAGAAAACCTTTGTAGGACAATAATTCAAACCAGAACTGGGAAGGTTGGTCAGACTGTGGAGGGCTTAAATACAGGAGAAGGTGTTTGTAGTACTATCTGCAAAGACAGACAATCTCAATATAACAAATGCATGTACGCTTACAGAGAGGTTAGCATATTTTAAAGTATGGACGATAGAGGACTGGTACATAGCAGATACCTAGAATGCCGTTGAAGAAGTTTAAATAAGCTGCAATATGCTCCAGTGTACCTTTCAGTGAAAAACTAAGTGGCTTTATACAGGGCTAGGACTTATCATTTTTGACAACAGAATTAGAGACTCAGCCCCATTAGGCATCAATCAAAAAAGATGTTTCATAAAATGTTTGCATTAAAATTATTATTCAAGAACAACAATAATAGTAACAATAAAGACACAAAAACCAAAAATGAAAAGACAAGGACAAATTGGGGACACTTGGTGGGGAGGGAAGAGGGGAGGGTTGAGGGCAGATGGGAGCACACGGGACTGAGGTGATGGTGCACTGGTGATATGGTGATGGGGAATACATGGGGATTACAATTGATGTTAAATATATATAAATAAAAAAAGTTAAAAAAATAAAATTATTATTCAATGTAATACTTTCTCTAGTTCTTCTAAAATAATAGAACTGATAATCATGTTATCAGAGACATTAGCAGACACAACAAATAATCCAACATGACTTTTACGCTGCTGCAGTCTAGCAAAGTTTTTTTGGAATCTAAAGACTTCAAATTCCATTACCTTAAAAACACAGCATACGTCCTTTTTGTAAACTAATTTCACACAAGGTTTCCACAGATTATCAATTTAATTTCATACTCAGCTACAATTGAAGGGAATTTGTTTCCTTAACAAGAAAATTTAACTAGGAATTATTCCAGTAGGCCAAATATAACAAATAAATTTTAGTAATGGCTATCCTTTAATATATTAGCCAAAAATTTCAAGGTACATGTTTAACTATTTAACTGTCACTTAAGGTATTAAATGGAATTATGGTTATAGTTATTAGCTGATCTTTCTGAAAATGATATACCCTATATATTATGAAGTGAATCGATGGATTGTAATTTATTTTTAATTTCTGAGAAATGGACGAAATAATTTCACTGAGTGAAAGAGTTCAAGGAGGACAAAAACAGTATTTCATTTACCTGTGTCTTTTACATTATCATATTGTGTTTACCACTTACAAAATCTATCAAGGACAGCAATTCTTAGTTTACAAGCTATATAGTTTTCCTTGATATGCTTTTCCAGAAAAACTGAAAGATCCTTGATCTATAAATCAAAGATTTCATGACTACCATTTTACACATTCACCCTTAATCTACAAAATAACATAATCTAGGCTATAATGAAAAGAGAAACTTTGGACTTAAACAGACCTAATTTCAAAATTAATAGTCAAATGACCTTTATGTCAGCTACATCTCTCTGTGAGGACAATAATATCTACTTAGCAGGAATTTTAAGGGGGTGAGAGAACATACAAGAAGCACCCAACAGAGTCTGGCCGTTACAGTTCACTGCTATGATTACTATCATTGTATAATAGATGATTTTATCACTGATACTAGTGACCAAGATCTAAAACCTAATCATTTAGATCATGCAATCATGGTAGGCAATGGAGACTGAATTTAAGTGATAATATATTCTTCATAGTCAAAACTTATTTACTAATATTAATTTTCTTGTACTATGATAGTAAAGGCCAATGTTTTCATAACTTTTTCTAACGTCCAACTAGTCTCCCAAACTTCATTTTTCCTTCTGAACCCAGATCAAATTTCGTCACCTTTATGAACAAAACCTTTCCTGATAGCGTATTTTTTTTCTTTTACTGACTCCTTTTATGAAATTTAATATTGTCCAACATTACTGCACTGTGCTTTTGCACCATTTTCTCCCTTTTTGCACTATATTCTCTTTGACAGAAGGAACTACATATTGTGTTTTTCATTTTCGAAAAAGTCCTATAAATAATATAAATAGAATATAATTAAAGTTTCTATAAGGGGTTTAAGAGAAATCTGACATAGGACTTGTACACAGCATATAATATTTATTGTAAATATTCTATTTATTCATCCATCTCATATTGATACCCCTCTGTCATTCAAAACTATGAGTTGATTTCAATGGTAAAAAAAGATATAGAATAAAGTATTGCCTGCGAGAACAACAGTTAAAAAAAGTGTCATTAAAACAGTGAAACCTCATTGAAATGAATTGAATGAGTCTAACACACAGACTCTTAAATAAAGAGCATTAAAGTTCTTTACCAATTAAGATGTTTCCTAGGCTTTCAGAATCTGCTATTTAAATCTCAATACAAAATGCACATGCACACATGAAACAAATTATGATATTCCAGCTCAATTCAAGCAATCATATTTTATATAATAAAAATCAAATGATTTAAAAAAGTTTTATAAGCCTTACAAAAGCTTTATACAACATAATGCAAAAACTTAGTAAAGTGCTATTTGCTCCTTGGTTTGTATAGATTTGGTTAGTTTCTGTCATAGAAATAAAAATTCATAATTCAAAAGGTTACTATTTTTAATAGAGTTTTTAGTAGTTATTATTTACATTCTATACAGTTCTGAACAAATTAACAATGTTGTCATTCAGTCTGCTGTATTCCTAAATACTACAAAATAGCAACAATTCAACCTTGATCTTACTTGGTTATTCTTGAAACTAATGATTTCATTACAACCTTTTTACTTAGTATATCTTACCTCTGCATTTAGATTATCTGCAAGGCTTTCCAGAAATTGACTCTCAATTGGATTTTGTTGGGTGAGCAAAGTGAGGTAATGGCTGAGCTTATCATGTGTTGTTATGATGATTCCTTCCCCAAAATTGTCAAATTGTGGTCTTCCAGCTCGGCCAAATATCTGCATGACATCTAAAATTCCAAGGTCAACAAAAGAACCTCTCTTTGCAGCATAGATTTGTGTTCCCTAGATGAGGAAATGTTAATAAAAATTTACATAAACACACACAAATATAATCCTGATGAGCTGAATGCTGAAATTAGGCAAATATGGTAAGGTATCCAAAGTGTACTTTAACTAATCCTTTCATCATCTGTGACAGAGTTAATTTTTCACAACATAAATTAGATTCTTTTGAAGAAAATAATTCTGCCCTTCTATAAATAACATTAAAAGTCAATGAAACTGCCAAATCACAATATATTTCTAAATAAATAAATTCCACAGGTTTAAGACATACACAAATCCATGTGCAAAGGAAGGTAAGCTCTTACCTTAATAATAACAGCATGAGCAGGAAGATTAACGCCCCAGGCTAATGTAGCTGTACATACAAGGACTTTGATATGCCCATTAGAAAACAAATTTTCAACCAAATTTCTGTCTTGCCGAAGCATTCCTGCGTGATGAATACTAAAACCATCTGGGAATAATTCTCTTACTTGCTTATTTCTTGACTTTTGCACCTAGAGAAGATAACAACAAAACATAAAAAAGTATTAACATTTAAAAATAATTGTTATTTAGTATTTTTGGTCAAAGAATTTATTGAAGAAAGCAGCATAAAATTATTTGTAAGGATCTTAAGTTGTTTACAATGTTCTAAACAAAATTATTAAAGATTATATAGTATCTATCTTAAAACATAACTAACCCAAACAGGACACAAAAATCTGAAAGTGATTAAAAAAATCTGAAAGTTAAAAGCATATGTCCCTTTCACTCAGCTGTCCCAATCTTAGAATCGACCAGTCTGTTTCCTACTCTTCCAAAATTGCTATTTAAAAAAGCATAAATCTTTATGGCATCCAATTCACTCACTCTTAAGGCTAGAATTCTTACAAAGACCCCACACATTCTCATACTATAACCTCACAAAGAGGATGACTTTCTTCTAAGTCCCTTTTCTGACAATCCACATCCACTTCGACCAGTCTCTTTATTTGACCAGACTCTAGAGTCACTGCCTGAGACTCTCACCCTCCTACTGAGATATCCAATGTTCTCCATAGCACACACGCTTCCTTATTACAATTAGCCAATACACCCAACAGCGTTCACCGCAGGTATGCCTTGTGATCGTTCATGGGAGGGAACCAAACGCGTGTCTTAAGTCCTTTACAAATGTCCTGAATTTCACTTCTGGTGTCTGACCTTTACCTGATCTGAGTGTAGGTGCAGGGTATGTTCCACTTATCTGCAATACATATACATGCTATAGCAGATATGATCAACTTAGCTCAAGACTATGCAATGGAGAAAATTTTTCTGCAACACTGAAATTTATATTATCATAAAAAGTGTTTATATAGTCAAAGCTTCTGTTTAAGCATCATATCCTGTGCTTTTTTTGCAACTGCTTTGAAAATTTCATGATCAACATTTTAATAATTTCTTTTGAAACAGTTTTCCATAGCTTTTATGTAGGGCCAGTACACATTCCAGAGAGTAAGATTTCAGGGGTCTGAGGTTTTGGTACAGACATTGTCACACTGGTTATCTCTAAGGTCATTTAAAGTTTTAAACTAAGCTGGTAATAATTAGCTAAGAAAAGAGCTGAGGTAATACATTAACAAACCACACCATCTAGTGGCCATCCAGTAAATAACAACTTGCACATTTTGAGTTTTTGAGTCACAAACAAAAACACATGATCTATCTCCTTAAAAGTTCATGAGTGTATTCTTATTTTATTTTTTTGTGCTGTGTAGTCAGTTAAAATCACTTTATACATACATATGATGATTAAGTACATTTGGATCATACTGCCTCAACTTTTAGACAAGAATTACTACTACTACTGTCAATCTTTTTAATTCTTAAGCCTGTGTATTTATTAATTACACTGCAACAACGCAAGATAGACATGAACAAGATAATTCAAAAGTTTACATGCAAATCCCTGAAAATTTCATGAATTTACTTTATATTTGTTACCAAGCATAGAAAGCTAAAAGCAACTATGATGAACATGAGAAGACTTGGGACAAAGTCTGTTCCAGAGTATTTGCTAGGATATAACAGAGTTTATTCATGGGCTAAGGATCAGAAGAGGAGAAATATCTTACTCCATTTTTTATCCAATATTCAGAGTTAACAGAAGAAAATTAAAAGCCTCAAGCTATTCTGTACAAATGTACTACTGGACAGCCTTTCTTGCAGGTGAATCTGCTGTCTGTTAGCCTCTGATATGGTTTTATAAATGTAGATTGCTTAGTCAAACTGTAGTTGAAGTAGGACTTGATGGAACAGCAATAGCACAGGAAAGAAGGTGCGAAATATGTAGGTTCAGTGAATATTCTTACAAGGTAGCAGGGGGGTCCTGAAGTGCTGACAGTACCTCCAGGAGGGTACAAGCAGCTCTGGGGGTGACTACGTGGGTACATCCCTCTGGTCTCTGTGAGGAGCTAAGAGGCAAGAAGAGTTGTTTCTCGTTTGTCTCAATTCTTACTCAGACTCTGTTTTTTATTTTTTTTTTTAAATCTTTAATTATTTTTGAGTCTAAGAACTGGGGTGCAAGCCAGAGGTATGGGGGTGAGAGGGTTCACCAGAGACAGAGTGGGGAGTAGAAGAGGCAGATCTACTGAAACACACTGCTAAGGGGGAGAGTGGCCGAGACAGGAGAGGCCTGCTGAGCCATACGTGGGGTAGCTCCCAGGCTGGGGTATGACCTCATGCCTCAGCAGTGATAGTGCTGAGACTTGACCTGTAGGCCACCAGGGAGGCCCTCTGAATTTTTTTTTTTATTGGTTCATAACAAAGTCATTAACTCTCTGCTGTTCATTAACTATCTTTTGAATATGAATCTGTGGTTTTGTCTAGCTCATGGTACAAACTAAAATCCCTGGGGATGTGGCCTAGGGAGTTGGTCTCCTAAAAATCTTAAACATTGACATATGGTTAAATGAGTTATATTTTCTTTTTGTTGTACAGTTTTATACATGTTAATACTTATTAATAATATGATTTGTGTAATTATACCACAATGAGGATATAAAAACAGTTCCTTCACCCTAAAAAATTCCTCTGTGTTTATTTCTTTATAGTTAAAATCTCCTATTCATAACCCCTGCAGGGTTATTCATAACCCTGGTAAACAATGACCTATTTTCTAATCCCTACAATTTTATCACTTCAAAAATGTTTTATGAATTGAATCAAATAGTGGATAAACTTTTGGGGCTAGTTTCTTTCATCCAGTTTGATGTCTTTTAGGTTCATCCAAATTGTTATATAATAGTTTATTACTGAGTAGTATTCTATAGTTTGTATAAGAATACATGTTAACTCAATCAGATTGAATGTTTGGGATATTACTACTTGCTTATATATCAACATCTATTTATATCAGCACCACTGAACATTTATTACAGTGGCTAAAATAAAATATAATGACCATTTCATGTGCTGACAATCACAGGAAACAACTGCTAGATCCAGGAAAACAAAGGAATTTAAATTGGGCAATCATGAATGAAACCTATGAACCTTCATGTACAGTTTGTATTTGTGTGTAAATACATTTATATTTTCTAAAATAGACAGCAAGTATGGCATTACTGCATCCTATGGCAAATGCATGTTTAATTTTATGAAAACTGCAAAACCATTTCCAGAGAGACTATCAAACTGCATTTGTATTAGCAATGAATCAGCGTTCCAGTTGTTTCCCACGCTTGTCAGCACTTGAGATGGTCATTATATTTTATTTTAGCCACTGTAATAAATGTGCAGTGGTACTTCATTGTGGTTTTAGGTGCATTTCCTTTATGGTTAATGATATGAACCATCTTTTCATGTAATTGGATTTATATTTCTAATCATCTCCTCAGATTACATTGATGCACACAAAAATTAAAGACCACAGTTCCTCACAGGAAGATAAGTGGAGTGATATTTTTTTTCAACTTATGTACAATGCAGACCTACAATTTCAACTCAACAGACTATTTAGTGCTAAGCACTTCGCATTTATTATTGTACTAACTTATTTACCTTCCTAAGAAAAGTACTTGCTAAAAATTTATAAAACATGACAGTGACCTATAATGTACTATAAAGAACCAAAATGAAGGTCATTTATATAAGAAACATTTATTTGGTTCTATATAAACATCTATTTATATCAGTACAGTAAAATAAAATACAATGACCATCTCAAGTGCCGACAAGCATGGGAAACAACTGCTCAATTCAAGGAAAACAAAGGAATTTAAAACACAATCTGAGTTTTGCATAATCTGTAGACTAGAAAGGATGGACCCATACACAAATATTTTCTATTAAATATGTTTTTAATAGGGGCATATGGACAAAGCTAAAACTAGGGCAGAAATACAACAAATATTTGACTTGTTTAGCAATTGACAGATTACCTTCCACATAGCTTATGCTTGCTACACATTACTAAATGGATGAATTAATGATCTGCTCATTTTATCAAAGAATTTTTTACAGAAAATGTGAAATACAGGTCTTGAAGGACAAACATTTAGGCTAGACTAGTGGAAGAGTAGTGTGCTAAAAAGCATTATTTTCAGGAGGTGGGGAATGAATGCAAGAATATGAAGTTGGAAAGGAGGATTGGGGTCATGCTTTATATGGTTCATGACAGGCAAAAAGGGGTAAATTAAAGTTTTTAAGCAGTATCAGAGTTGTTGTTTATAGTTACTTCCTAGTTGTGCCAAGACTAGTCATTGGATGAGCAATTATGAGGTTTTACAATTCAAGTAAGACGATGGAGTCAGAGAACAGACGAATCACATAAAGTCAATGCCTATATAGAGTTGTGAGCAAGATATGAAGTAAGGGAAGGTGTTAGGATTGTTTCGAGTTTATTCTTGCCTTAGGTGCACTATGATGTAATGGAAAAGGGCTAGAGGAATCATGAATGAAGTTCATGTGAATGTTATAAACAAGACAAAGTCCTAACACTACAAAAATTGGATAAAAACTTCTACTTGTAAAAATATTCATAAACAAAAATAAAAGATAACCAGAAAAATGTCTGTAGCATACATTAGAGTACATGTAATTTAATACACTATGTGTCATGGATAGGAATAAACAACTTACAAAAAAGAAATTGAAATGGTTAATCTGGAAAAATACTAAGCTTCACTCATAACTAAAGAAATTCCAGTCCTTAAGGAAAAAAAAATCAATTACAATAAATAAAAAATCAAAATCAACAGACAACTATAAATCTGAGACATTCCTGAGGGGAGGAGGAGAGAGAAGGAACAAAATGGATGGGAAGAGCACAAGGGACTATGGTGATGGTAAACGGGTAAATTGGTGATGGGAATTTCACGGGGATGAGAAAGATACACTACAAAAATAAAAATAATGTAAAACATATATAAAATTAAAATTGAAAAAAAAAAAAGAAATTCCATTCCTAATAATGAAGTATCATTTGGCATATTGATCTGTTATTAACTTAAAAACTCTGATACTGTCCAGTGCTGGTAAAGTTATGTAGGAGGAAATTACTACTGATGAAATGTAAATTGGAACAACCTCTTAGCGGGCAATTGAGGACCATTCACTAAAAATGTAAATACATGTACCATGTTGATGGATAAATTTCACTGCTAGAAATGTGCCCACTGGATATCACTGTTGAAAGAATTTTTACTGCAGAACTGTTAAAAATAAAAAATAATTGGAAACAACAATAATATCCATCAAGATGGGACTGGGTAAAAGAATTAAGATGATGTCCACATTGCTGAAAGAATGAATCAGAATGGAAAAATCTCCATGAGGTATTACTGAAGTTAAAAAAAACCCCACACACAACAAAACAAGACACATGAAAATGTGTATAACATGAAATATATATAAAATAAAAAGAGAAAAAAAGAAAATGTATATAAATAACATGATCCAATTTGTTCACACTACACACATGCAATCATACAACGGAAGTTGTACAAAATCTCTCTTTGAAAGAAATATAAGAAAACATTTAACAAGTGTTTCATTTGGAAGTGAATGGAGAAAAGATGCTTAAGACCATGAGTTATAGAGCTAAACTTGTTTATTACAAGATGCCTGCTGCTTTCTGAAGTATCAGAACAATCACTGCTTTCCACCTTGTTTACCTGGACAAGTTCTACCTGGAGTTCAGGTTATGTTATACTATGAATAGCTGAAGAGCTATTCAAGGACACCATTCAAGATCTAACACCATACTTACTGAATAAAGTGTTTTTCTATACATTGAAATTCAGTATAAAAGTACACCAGCTGTGAAAAGGTATAAGGAGTCATGTGTGTAATACAAGAAATTGTTTAAGCTCAATTTCCTCTGACTTCAAATGTCTACTTTTCACAAGTGAACTTCCTTTATAGTGGTTTATAGCCAGGAAAATTAAAGTGGAATAGCCAATTGCAAAGATCATCCATCAGTACAAAGATTTACTACATTCTTTCCCTCCAGTGAAAGCAATCAGGGCTTCCTTTCATGACTTTACATATTTTTTACCTACGCCATGAAGAAATGTACAAATTCTTAGATACACACACATACTACCAAGACTGAGTCAGGAAGAAACAGAAAACCTGAACAGACCAATTAAAAGCAAAAACAGAAACAATAATCCTCCCCATACCAAAAAGCCCAGGACCAGATGGTTTCACTAGTGAGTTCTAATAAAACTTCAGATAAACTAATACCTATCCTTATCAAACTCTTACAAAAAATTGAGAAAGAGGGAATGCTTACAACCACACTTCACAAGGTCAACATCATTGTTATATTAAAAATAAAGAAAACACACACACACACACCCCACAAACATCCCTAACAAACATAAATATAAAAATCCTCAGGAAATCTTAACAAACTAAGTTCAACAATGTATCAATACTAAAAGAATCATACACCATGAGCAAGTGGGATCTATTCCAGGCACACAAGGATAGTTGAACACCTGAGAATCCATCAATGTAATTCACAACATCAATAAAAGGAAAGATGAAAATCATATATTCAGGTGTTGTTACCACAGCACTCTTAAGTGCTATTTTTGTCATTCAGTGTTCATGAAAGACTTAAATGCTCTAACAAAACTATACAGCATGAAACAGGATCTGCTTACACTGTTCAGAGCATAAAACAATAGTTGGCTTTTCCTTTCACAAAGGAATTGGCAGATCTAAGGAATACAATATGTTATTCTTCCCCTGGTCTTTTCTTACTCTTTCTTTTAAAAAGCTTTTATTCCACTTTAAGCCTTTGTTACTGAGACATCTGAAATTCGCCATCCTCCTCCCCCGCCATGTCTATGCCAAGAGAGCCACGGCCTGCCATGTCTTCCATGAGGTTTTCAGAAGAAAACCATCACACCTCCTATCCCTGCTCTCAGAATAAGGTTCATTAGCAGTCTGTTCACTAGATGGACTACACCCAGCTATGATCAGAATTTCTGAAAATCATGTTAAAAATTTTAAGTTAGTTTCAGAGATTTGATTCTGATATCTGGCATAAGAACACATTGGTAATGGGTAACCAATGATCTATTATACTGTTATCCCCATAACACTTGGTACTTTTTTGCTTTTGACTCAATTCCTTACTCTCTCTTTTTCTTCCTTAGTCTATATAATTCATTCTACTCTCTGGAACTGTCAGTCAGTGATCAGCAAACTCTATCACTCTCTTTCACTTTTGCCTTAATTGAATTTGACTCTCCTCTAATGACTCTATCTGTATACCCCTTTCAAGTGGTGTGTGTGTGTGTGTGTGTGTTTTCGTGTCTCTTTTCCTATCACCATTTGTAAAAATATCTGCTCCTTTAAGATTCAGTCCATCAGGCAATATCACCTGTTACTAAAAGAACATGATACCTGTGGCTCATACTTTCACTCCATTTCAATTCCTGTGATGGTATTTCCCACATAGACATCCAAAACCTTTACCCTTAAGTTTCTTGATACTCTCATTTACAATGTCATCTCCTTTGTCCCACATCTCACACATACCAATGAATATATTACATGCCTTATTATGAATATAAACATATTACTCCTACCTCCAAAAGAATATCTCTACTTTTCTGGATACTATTTTTATTTTCTAAATACATTTTTTTTGTATATAAATTGTATATAAATTAACGTCTCAAAACTGATACATATGGTTGAGTTTTTCTATTTCTAGACTCACCAACTAACATAATCTATATTTTCCTCTCCACTATGCAAATGAAAAAACACTAAATCATATCACCAGTATCTTTCATATTAAGCACAACAATTATTTTGTAGCACTCAATATAGATAACTACTTCCTTCACTTTGAAACAATCTTTTTCTTGTTCCCTATGATATTGTACTCCCTTGGTTTACTCCAGTGATTTGGGGGTTCCTCTGTTGGCTCACTCTCCTGTACCTAAAAATTAAATCTTAGAATTCTTCAACACTAGGTCTTAAGCCATCTACATTCACATCCACTCCCTTATTTTTCTACTCTAAAAAATTTGATACGCCAGTTCATATATATCTCCAGATGCTTCATGCATCTCAACCTCAGCAATTACCAAATGGAATCCATGAATTGCACCTTTCTTTCTAAATTAATCCTTTTCTACTATTCGTTTTCTTCACAAGTGACCCAAGTAGAAATATCTAAGAAGTCAGAAAATCTAGATCCCTCTTCCTCAACTCCTATATCTTGCTCACCACCATACTTCTGCTGTCCGTTGCTTTGTGAATTCCTAACCTTGAAATTTCAGTTTAAATGTCAGTTTGTCTGCTAAGTGTTACCTAACATGGTAAGTCTAGGTCAGACCCGCTAATTTTACTTGCTCTTAGAATGTTATTCTTTATTATTTATTACAAATACAATTAAAATTATTTAACTAGATGATTAATCTTACTGCCCTGTCAGAACATAAGCGCTATAAGGAAAAATAGGAAGCTAAATATATTTCCATTCCCAATTAATATAAAATATATTATTCAGCATACAACCTTGCTCTATAAGCCTTCATATGGGAATCGACCAGAAAGTAAAACCCATATTTTCCACAGTCAAGGTTATTCTAATTAGGTGCCCTCACACAAGATTTGGATGATGACCATAAAGAGGAAACCATCTTCCTACTGTTGTCTTGTTGGTAAACAAGATATTGGATGAACAAGGGTGGAAAATTATAATGGATATAGCATATGTTCAAAATTTGGTTTTCCAGTGTGCTCATGAACATTGAAAGACATCTACAGTAACAACTGTGGCTTTTCAACTGCTGGTTACCATTGTGGTGGCTAGTTCTCACTTTAACAGTCCTAGTGGTAGCCCACTGACTTGTACTTTTCAGTCTTAGCAATATTCTTCTAACTACCTAATTAATATATTGTACATAATTCTTTTCTTTTTAAAAGAAATAGAACTGATTGCCCTTTACTGAATCTTGACTGATATAATGAGTCTTCCTAAAGCTACTCCAAACAAGTTGACAGCAGAGTTTACTTATCTTGATACCCATTGATCTATCACAGTTCCTGGTAACTAGCTTATACTCAGTAAATATTCACTGAGTGACCATTGTTAAAAACAGTTTGAGGCACGTGTGTATACATTTAATTCACAATGACACAGGCTAGCCTAAATCTCATGAGCAATTTCCATATGTCACTTTGTGCCAATTACTCACTAACTTGGGAATAAAGAAATACTATAGTCTCTGTTCTGTGATATATCCCTGGAAAGATGGTCTTGGTTCCCTTATCCTGATGTTGCTATAGCTCAATTATATAAAAAAAAAACAAACAAAACCAAGTAAATATTCCAGAGAGTACCCTATCTAGCAAAAGAGAAATCGCATCTAAAATTATATTATTTTATCCATGTGGACATTTTTAAATAAAATTAGAGATAAAAAAATCACACTTTGAAATGTGGTATTTATCTTTAATTTTAACCAACATAAGTATCTACATTTCCAGGGATTAACAGTCTTACTAATTGAATCTGGATGTCCCTACTGAAGTTTTTCCAATAAAAGAGCAACAATATACCAATTAACCTACTTTTTGAAAACAGCATGGTTCTTGAATAAGATGTATAAACTTATTTTAAGAAATTAATGCTGTTTCAAAAATACATTTTAAAGCTCAAGAGCAAAAATGCTGCAATCAAAATTTACTTAAAAATAATAACAAAAGAAACATAGATAAAATGTCAATATGACTTTCTGTGTCCCTTTAAAAGATCTGCACTTATTCAAAGAGAGTCATATGGAAATTACATTGACATGAACACCTGGGCCATGGAATTTGCCCCTGCTTGGAAAAAAATGAATCCTTTCATGTCACATAACTTGCTGTTTCCATATCTTCTAAAGCTTCTAAATGTCTTCTACATTCTCACCAAGATCTTCATACCTAGACATTAGTAGGCATTTTACATTTCAGGAAGGAGAGACCCTCATTCTTCAAATATATCCACTGGATTCCTTTGCCCACGTTCATGTTCTTCTCCTTGGAATGCCCTTAATGAATGAAATATATGGCCACTGACATAAATTAATTTACTTCTGTTTTGTTTTATCACTGAAGTGCTGGTTGTTCTTGCATGTTATTTATCACATTTTGTTTCCTTATACTTTCATTTCTACATCTTCTGTGAAGTCTGACTGCTTGTGTCTTAAAGGCAGAGAGAGATTGCCTTGTCAGCCACTTATTTTCCATGGCAAAGAGAGCCAACCAATTCAATTAAAATTGATAGTAATTTTTCAATAAAATAGGATTGTTCTCGCAAAAAAACCACTGTTTTTAATAGGCACATAATACTTAACTGAACTGCTCTCCATACTTTAAAATTCCCATACTATTACAGATTTATGTTTTTTTTCCATTAAAAATAGTGTTATTAAAATTTGGTATGCGGGTCTCCCTCAAGCATTCGCGGCACAGTAGCAGCGAGATCGATCCCCGGCCAGGGAGGGGACCCATATGGTGCAGCAGACCTATCCTGTCTGGCCCGCTGCTCCCCTCAGCAGTGTATTTCAGTCCATCTGCCTGTTCTGCTCCCCACTGTCTCTGGTGAATCCTCTCACCTCCTGTGACTCTAGCCTGTACGCAGCTCTTGTATGCATAATAAATCTTTAAAAAAAAAATTCGGTATATACTAATCTTTCCTTTTATCTTTCCTTGCGAAGATTCCTAGATTAGGATTTGATGGTTAAGGTCACTGAAAAAAAAGTTTGGTTCTTAAAATATATTACCATGGTGTTTTTTTAAAAGGATTAAATCAATGATGATTGCCATAGACTATATAGTGTGTGAAATCCTTAAATCATCCTCAGAACTGGATGTCATCATTTTCAGTTTTTGATGATTTAATGTGATTAAGGCTATATTATTGTTAATTTACATATTTTTTATCTAATAACTTTTTCTTTTTTTTTTTTTAAAGATTTATTTATTTATGCATACAAGCACGGGTACAGTTCAGAGGTGTGGGGGGGTGAGAGGATTCACCACAGAGAGCAGG
>JAGFMF010011446.1:6967915-7011417 GCA_019455555.1 Galemys pyrenaicus | reverse complement strand
ATGGAGGTTCCTCAGTCTACTAGAAATGGAACTACCATATGATCCGGCAATCCCGCTCCTAGGAATCTACCCAAAGGACACAAAAACACTGATCCAAAAAAGCACCTGTACTCGTATGTTCATTGCAGCACTATTTGTAATTGTTAAGACCTGAAAACAACCCAAAAGCCCAAAAGTAGAGGACTGGATCAGGAAGATGTGGTACATATACACAATGGAATATTATTCAGCAATCAAAAATGAGAAACTAGGGGCATTTATAGAAACATGGATGGAGCTAGAAGGAATTATACTTAATGAAACAAGTCAGGAGGCAAGAGAAAAATATCGGATGGCTTCACTATTAGGAGGAATATGAAAGAACAACAGCAACAACAAAGAATAAGCTCAAGGAATTGGGCAATTATAACCAAAAGTAAACAAAAAAACTCAGTAAGACCAAAAAGCCGGTATAAACCAAAGGGACCATGGGGCGGGGAGGGGAAGGGGGGAGGGCAAAGATGGGGAAGAGGCCAGAGGGTGCACAAGGGACTGAGGTGATGGTGCACGGGTGAAATGGTGGTGGGTACTCCCTGGAGACTACAAATGATGTCAAATATAACTAATAAAAAAAAAGAAAAATAATGTAAAAAATATATAAAATTAAAAAAAAAATTCTGTCTGTGCCTGTACCCCAGCTCTTATGTGTATAAATAAGTAAATCTTTTAAAAAAGGAAAATAAAATTCTGTCTGTAGGAAGGAATTTACTTGACAACATCATGAGAAAAAAAGAAATGGAGATTCTAAATGAAATATTCATTCAACTTAAAATCATAACTGAATACGATGGTCTAATAATGAAAATATATGCATCCCTAATGATATACGTCTATAAATATAAACTGCTACTATTCCCTGAGATGTTCTATGTACAGAAAACAGTGATTTCTTAAGAGCCTGTCTTTGTGGGTGAAGACAAAATGTAATGATATGGAAGGTGAAAGGGAAGTTTATCCATGTTGCTCAGATTATCCTCTCACCATTTTAGAAATTGGGTATCTTTAAAAAAAGATTTATCTATTTACGCATACAAGAACTTGGGTACAGGTCACAGGTCAGAAGTGCGGGGGTGAGAGGATTCATCAGAGTGGTGAAGAGAACACGCAGATTGACTGAAATACACTGCTGAAGAGAGCAGCGGGCAAGACAGGAGAGGTCTGCTTCGCCATGTGGGTCCCCTCCCTGACCCCCAGGGATTGAACATGTGCTGCAGGGGATGGAACTTGTTTTGTAGTGGCTACTGATAACTTCATAATATTGCAACTTAATCCCTTGCACCATCAGGGAGGCCCTATAGTTGGCTTTTTATATAGGTGTGAGTTCAGTATAAAAGAAGGGAGTATTGAGATGAATCCTGAAGTATAAATGCTACTTCCTAGGAAAGCAAAACTTATTTGAAGTTGTTTCTAAGGCACAGAAATAGCATTATTTACACACACACACACACAGAGTGAGAGTGAGAGAGAGAAACATTTCCTTAATGGACTTTTATTTATTAGTTTTATAAATAAAGTTATAATGTATTGAATAACATTGTTAAGAAATGCTTTTAAAAAACATATTTGGTAGGTCAGGAATTAAGATGGTTACATTAAACACTTAGGGGTAAAGTATCACAGTGGCACAGTAGGAATTTGGCTTTATTTCCATTAATAGGAGTCATGAGGCTAAATTTCTATGTACTACCATAGGAAATTTACCTTCTAATTTTATTTTAATGTTTTCGGTACTTAATTTCTCATTTTTCAAAAACATGGGAAGAAATGTCTCCTACCATCATGGTAATAGCTTCCTGAGAATTACTATAATGTTAATACCACTCAACTTGTTCAAAAGGCACTTTAAGAAATACGAAACACAACTAGAAATAGAAAAATGATCCATAATTTTGGAGCTTCAATAAAATATTCAAAAAGATTATCTTATCTTTTGTTATAAAATAATATCTACTGTAGAAAGGCCAACATTTTTTTACTCTCTTTAGAGAAATGAAGTATATGACAGACTGAAGAAATATTCTCCATTTTACTTTTAAAAAGGACAGTCAGATCCCTATAAGCTTAGGTCACAGATCAGGTTTACCTTGGCTTTTGAATAAAAAAGATATAGTGTGGTGAAAAGGGTAGACTTGATTCAAATCATGGCTCTATTACTTGCTACCTGAGTGACTATGGGAAAATTGTTCTCTCAGTTTTAGTTTCCTTATCTATAAATGGGGAAAAGTTTCTATAATAGATAGAACAGCATGCAGATGAAATGAGAAAATGAAAGTGAGACATTACTTACATTGTTTGTCTCAGAGGTACAAAGGAAAAAAAATAATGGTGATTTTTGTGGTATCTACTATCAGCCAAATATATGAAAGGCTTTAGAAACATAATGGTGAATGTGACAATGTTCCTTGAAAATATGAAATTATTAGTATTTATAGAGTTCATTCTTGTTTAAAAAATCCAATAACAACAGTTGGATCAGGATAAAAATCAAGTAATAATAAAAACACCAAAAAAAGGGGGGGGAACAAAAATGACTACAGACTTCCAAGTCTACCTACTGTATTAAAACTTCTCATTTTTTTTTCCCGCATCTACTGAGCTGTGAATTTGTATTTAGTGACACTGTCTTAATTAAACATTATTTGAAAATGTTTCTATAAAAACTATTTCTATATGCTTTAGAGTATTTCAAGCTATATTATTTTCAAGCTATATATGACATATTAAGGTTAATAATAGTGACAAGATACATCGTGGGTTGTTGAGGATTGAATGAATTAGATAAAGCAATGAAAACAAAGCCTAGGATTAGAAAATACTTGATGTAGAATATTATTAATGATGAAATGATAAACCTGCATTATTTAGAATATCAATTGTTTTTCGAATTGAGAGGTATGAAGTAACCAGAAAGCCACAAGGTGGCTCTCAAGACTTGGCTTTTAAACACAACAGAGTTGCTTTAAAGACATGAAACAAGATATCTGAATACCAATCTAACTTTTTAAAGACTCATAGATAATTAATAAATATCTAAAAGACTATACATGGTGTATTAAGTAGTACAAAATTATATAAAATGAAAAAAATGAATAGATGCTGGAATTCTAAATTGGAGGAGCATCTGATGTGTGAAGCAAGTGGCCTCAAAACATCACATTCAGAATTTTAATTAGCAATATAAAATATAAAATGATAAAATTTACAATGCAATCCTAACAATTAGATACATTTTCTTAAGCTGATAAATGTGAAAGTGCACAGCACAATATCTGAGAGCCAGCAGCTACCAGTAAATATCAGTTAAGTTTTATTTATGCATATGAAATATTTTGAAGTTATTATCATTTACTATGAATAGACTACTTTTTATTTGACATATTTGTATACTCTTAAATAAGGACAAACCTTTTCTACAAATGGTCAGAGGATATTTACAGCTTGTGGGTGATAGAGTTTCTGTAGCAACTATTGAGTCCTATACTGTAGTGTAATAAATGGAGCCATAATAAAGGAAGAGGATTGTTTTTAAGTAAAAGTTTAATTACAAAAACAGGTGGCCACATTGGCTCTCAGGCTATATTTTGCCTACTTGATTTAAAGTCATTATTTGTACACCTTATACCATCAATATCTACATTATCTAGAGAAGTGCTTCTAAAATCATTATGTAGATCAGATCAGCTGGGGATCAAGTATAAATGAAGACTGTGACTTGGTGAGTTTCTGTTGGGGCCTGTGACTGTATATCCAATGAGGATCCAGGACTGTTACGTTCTTCGAGCATATACTGACTACTAATTAAGGCAGTTGTTCTAAAACATTTTTGTCTCATACTTTCACATTCTTAAAAAGATGTTTTACTTATGTACATTAAATCCGTCCATATTAACTTCAGAAATGATAACTGAGCAATTTATAAGACATTTATTTATTACATGTTTAAAAGAACAAGCTCATGTTAGCATATTTCATGAAATTCTTGGAATTTAACATTTGTTCCCTACCTGTTTTTCTGCATGTCCATAGTCAGGTCCTTGTGTAGGTAAAAAGCACGAAATTTGACTATTATTTTTTGCTCTTTCTATTAGAGACATAGCTGTTCTTACAGTGGCATTTCGAGCATGTACAAACACCATCACCTAAAATAAAGGAAAGCAACTTATTTAAGATACACATTCATTAAATATAAACAAGCACTATTGTTTTCAAAATAAGCCCCCTAGTTTATGAAATCTTCATCTCCTTATTTTAGAACAAAATGTATGTAAGATAAAGGCAAGTTAAAATAACAGTCAATAACAAAGCTTTACTTATTGTTAGTCTGTAAATTGGCAGAAGTTACAAATGAAATTAATGGATTTATAAAATATGGAATTAATTTGTGTTTTTCTCTTTTAAAGATGATTCATTAGCACAGTCATATTATGGGGAAAGAGTGCATAAAAATAATGGAGGCCTTATTAATCCACAATAAATTTTTCCAGTATCATAAAGATATTTAAATAATTTGAAAATAATAAAGAACAATCTTGCTTGGACAAAATCATATCTAAGAACAACCATTCAAATTATAGTTTAGGGAACTGCTGGAAATGAAAATGCCTCTAGATAGGTATTTAACATTTTTTTTGTTGTGGTATACCTTCCTGTGGCATTATCCACAAAATGTGTGGAAATCTGAATTAGAGGGATGTTTTGTCAAGGAAAAGAGGAAATAAAGTACTTCCAAGGACAATCATCAAGCAGAATGGAAATGCAACTTAAAAGAATAAGATAAGTGAGTGCTGCATGGTCTGCATTTACTACCTATCTGTAGCTGCCATATCTCCTCTGTTATGTTGCTATTTAGTTTCCCCTTTCACCCTCATTCAGCTTAAATCTAGGTTTCCCTAAAAGTTATTAATACGCTAAAAATAATTTTACTGTTTCATATGGACAGCTGATCTTTTTGAATTTCAAATGTTATGAATAAAAGCATCTTTAGATAGCTGATATTTTCATAAAAATCTGAAATACACAACTTAAGGACAAGTAGTGTGGGTGCTTTGGAGGACTTAAAGACAAGTTCTAATCCCAGGTTCCAAAACTAATACTTCTAAATCACTTTAGAGTCACCATGCTATTCCTCTTAGGCCACAGAAATCTATAGGTATTAATTCTTGCCTCTCTCCTCAACATGTCTCTATATTCTTCTGTTGTTTATGTTTTTCTGATGCTAGAACTTGGGTGTTATTTGAGGGCTACCATTTAGGAAAACATGGTTTTAGACAAGGAATTAAGAGGCTAATGTGAGTTATTTTAAGAACATTTTGAGGACAATTAAAGTAAAAAAGGGAAAGAAGTCTGGAAATGATCAGAAAGGAGATGTGGTAAAAATAGGTCTGGAGTATATTGTGTGTGATAAACCCACAGTAATCTGATGTCTGTAAACCTGTCAGAGAAAATGTTCCACATTTATGATGCATATTTATGATGTAGATAACAATCAGTTAAGAAACAGAATGCTTTAATAACTAATATTCCTGTAGGGTGTGTTCAAAGTGAGGGAGAATAGATAACACAGAGAAGGTAAGTTCCTCAATGAAAAACATCCTAGAGCATTCAGAAACAGTAACAAGTACTGCAAATCATCTGAATAAATTTAACATAAGTTAATCAGTCTTCCATGATATAAAGTTTGATAATTCACACTTTGTCAAAATTCTAATATTTGCTAATATAAAAATGCTTTGGAAAGAAATATTATCGCTAGACTATTTCTGAAGAGTACATTAAAAATATTCATTTCAGTAAGTTTCATGTATACTTGGAAAAATTCTTGTTTTCCTTATTTTCAACTGATCAGACTGACAGGTATTTTGGGTTCTGGGAAAACACTTCTACTTCATAGGATGTCAAGAAACAGACATTTAGGCTCATTGTAATATTCTCATAATTACTAACACAAACTGTTTAATACTAAGTTAGAAATTCTGGTAGCCATAATAAACTGGTGAAACTACAGTTCAGAATCTGTCAATTCTACCATCTTATCTCTTGTGAAAAGTAGAGATATTTCAATTATGCTTATTTTTAAAGGGAAAGGCAGATTTTTCCCTCTTACATAAAAATAATTTTTATCACCTGTCAAAGACCAACATTAAATCTTAAGAAGATCTAAAATGAAGTTACTTATATTAATTTATTCATTCATTCAAATATTTCAGAGCTTGCAGTTTCTACAAAGTCACAGAGAAAACTGTTGTGAAATAGAAAGACAAGCTCCCTGAACTCATGGAGGTGACAATCTAGTATGACAGATTAAAAACAAAAATTATTTTTTAGTTGATAGATATATATTGACCATGATAGGTGAAATACTATTAAAAGTAGAGATATGAAAAAGTGCAAGAGATGGTTCCTTTTATGAAGACATGAAGAATTTAAAGAGGTAGATAAAATTGTACATCTAAATTAGAAAATGGACCCAAAAAATGCTATGCAGGGAGCTAAGGGGGGTTCCTTCATTCATCCATTCCAAGATATTTATACAGAATCTACTGTGTGCCTAACAGTGTACTAAATACCAGGAATATAGTAATACATATATTTCAAGAATCCAAATTGGTCCACTAGTGCCATAGTGAGAATCAGTAGTAATGAAAGCAGGGTGCAGAAGAGTAATATTCAATATTTATCTTTGGTGATTTTAGTGTGTTAGTTTGATGAAATATGTTTTCTTTCAAAGTGTCTTACAATGAGGCTGAGGGGCCAGAATTACAGTTAGTCTCTGTTAATAATAGGTTTTTGGGCCCTTCCCAAAACTAATTGAGTAAGACTATACAGGGGTAGGTTCTAGAAATTGAATCATTAACAACTATTGAGATGACAACCTCACTACGTTCTGAAATTACCAGCAATTTACTTTTCTCTGAAATTAAAAGAGGTTTAATAGAAAGCATAAGTAAAACTACCACTACAAAGATGTTTTTAAAAATTTTTATAACCTGTTTTTAATCTATACATATGAACTACCAGAAAGTATTACATTATTTTCTATAACTAGTATAGATAGTCCCAAGATCATTTCCCAGATGGACTAGGTTCTTATAATGCAACCAAATTTCTATTCTCCATAATTCAAATGCCACATTATGTAAATCCTGTTGAAATAACAGATATGGAAAACATAATGGAAAATAAAATATGACCCTAAATCTTCATTAATTATTTCATTCTGATTTGTCAACTTATCATCTTGCAAATTATTTTCTACTGCAGTCAAGAGAAATATTAGTTACAATTTAAAGTAGCAATTTCTTTTTATTAAAGGATCCATCATGTCTTGTTCAGTAAAATAAACTCTTTTTCTTATTAAGAATTTTCTGTCTAGAGGCTCCAACAGAGGCCATTACAAGGTTTTGGGTCCCTATAAACATACTTGATTTTATGGTTTGCTAATTTAGTTAATTAATTTAAATAGACTCATGAAAATTATAAATAACAGAGAGGACAGCACTGTTTCATTTGGCAGAAATAACTCCAAATTAATCTTAGAAACACTGCTGGTAACTGAACAGCAGTTAAATGGGTGTGGGTCATTAAAATAAGATTAGAGCAGTAGACTCAAGTAAATAGTATTGGTAAATTTTAATTGTTATATAAAACTGCTTGTATTTTTACCTTGGGTTTGTTAGGTTAGTGCATAAGATATTTTATATAAGTTATTTTTTATTTTAAGAAGACATTTGGTTTAAAAATATATAATGGAATTAGTATTGGACCAGAAAAGAAAGTATGGTCCTATTATTTGACTTGCCAAAGACATCATAATGATTAAAAGTAATGAAAGAGTGAAATCTCATGCAATAATCATTCAGAAAACTAGGATGTTTAAGTAACTGATATTGTCTCAGTATGTTCACAGATAAGGGCTAAATTACTTGAAAAAGACCAAAAACTCTACTTCGAAATATTAAATAGCAGTGTGATTTAGAACAAGTTATTTAATCTCTTTGATTCTTATTTCCCTGAGAGCACATATAGTCATTACTGTTACAGTATTACAGTAAGGATTAAAGGACATAATGTAACTGAAAATATGCATCTGGAAAAGCAAGGAATCTCGAAATGAAAACGGGTTGTGGGAAAATAAAAAGTTAATATTTCCTTTGTTTTTCTTCAACTGGTCATCTTACCCATTCAAACAAGTTTTATAATTAAATACAGAAATTAAATTGAATAGAAACTCATCAATGATTACTGTGAAGCTATAGTTGCATACTTATAATATACTATTATTCCAGTATATTTAATATGATTATTTTATTGTTAAGGGATTCATGTGCCAAGGTAAAGAGAAAAAAAATCTTAGAGAACACATTTAACAATGTACTTATCAGTGATGGTGGTATCAGTGAAATATCTGTCTTGTTAGTTTATCTGGAAATGCTTTAAGAGGAAAAGAGTTATCATGGTCTAGCAGGGAAAAAAAACAGCATTTCAAAGGAAAGTAGAAGTTCAAAGGTACAGAGAAGAGTACAAAACTATATGGTGGTGAAAAGACTCTCAGCAGAAATGGACGTGTGGACAAAGGAACAATAATATCTGGAGAAGTGAAACAAACCTCAATATAAAATAGATCCTACGTAAAGGAAAAAAATCCAAAACTCAAAAAAATAGGACCTCCGTGGTGGTGTAGGGGTTAAAGACACAGTGCTATCAAGCTATCACCAGCCACTGCAGCATGAGCTCACTCTCAGTGGGCCAGGGAGGTGACCCACATGGCGCAGCAGGTCTTTCCTGTTTTGCTTGCTGCTCCCCTCAGCAGTGTATTTCAGTCAATCTGCCTGTTCTGCTCTCCACTCTGTCTCTGGTGAATCCTCTCACCCCACGCACCTCTGACCTGTGACCTGTACCCCAGTTCTTGTATGCACTTGAAAAATTATTTTATTTTAGAGAAAGAGTTTGAATTGAACAGAGAGAAAGTCATGACTGTGAAAAAAACAAAACTAAAAAACAACAACATAGATTTTTGTAAGGGAATATACATCAGATGTGACTTAATACGTATAAGAGAAAGAGGTAGCCAAAACATAGGCAAAGCTTACAGAGGCTCTGGAATTGTAAACTGATATGCCAATGGACATGATAATTTTTAAAGGATGGTGTTATTAAAAGTGAAGGCAAACAAGAAAGTACTTTAAGAAGAATCCTTGAGAGATAGTATGTTTGTCTGACAGTGCTTATAAAAGGTTTTTGATTTAAACTTTTTAAAGTACAGCTTTGCAGTCTCTAAAATACCTGAAAAAAAATTCATACAAGTTCATAAAACTAAATTTAAAAAAGTAAAAAAAAAAAAAACAAAAAAACCCCCGTCATACCTACATGGGGAAGATGAATGCTACCACTATGTTTAAATTAAAATAATAAAAATTTCCCTGATGCTTTCAGACACAGCAATTCTTTATTCTTTTGAGCATCCAAATAATTCAGATTCCTTTCTCTACAGCATTTATCATTGACTCCCTTTTATTTTTCATATTTTTATGCTTGATTTAACTCCTCTGTGAGTCTGCAATCATCCAACAATTACATGACAGGTTCTGGGGACAGCATAGGTTCCTGAACTTTTAGAATTACTATGGCGCAGGACTGGTGTCTGAGAAGAGGGAGAATATAGAAACTGCCATTCATTACATAAATAATGATATTCAGGAATGACCAAAAAAAAAAAAAAAACCAGAAGTAAAAGTTAGCAAGTTTGCTATTACTTGACACGAGCATCCCAAGTTTCTTATTATTGTCCTTACTGTATCATCTCTCTAACTCTTTCTTGTTATTCAACAACTCCATTCATTTTTATGTTGTCAGTCCTTTAACCACATTTTACTTTATTTAGTTCTCCTGCCAATATCTGTGCAAATTCTACAAACCTCTAAGGCCCAATTCTAATGATTGTTCTCCAAATCTTTTCAGGGAAAGTTAATCACATAGCACTTTGTTTATACTTGACTTTGTATAATCTTGAGATGTACATAAGTCTGTATCTCCACTATTATTAATAATAACTGGGACTAATAATAAAAGACATGATTTATTTAAGTGCATATAATGTATTTGGCCCAGGATTAGTTAGGTACCATGGTTAGTTAACTATTTAACAGCACAATTAGGTAGGTAATTCTATTAGCATTTTACAGATGAGAAAACTAAAGCTCAGACTTTTAATACTGCGCAACCCATTCAAGAGCAAGAGAGGGAAATTAACCTCAGACTTGACTTTCCAATGTAACTTCTTATCGTTCAAATTATAGTCCATCCTTGGAGGCTGCCTATGGGCAAGTTAGAATCTTACTGATTTGAAGCCACCTAGTCATACATACCTCTTTCTCTTTTACACATAAATTGTGAGCCCTCAAAAATGATTGCTGTGACTGCAATTTAAAGATGGCAAGTTTTCACAAAAGTCATTTATTTTTAACCATAATTTTTTGGTGATATATTAATTTAAAGGTTTGTTAGACATAATAGGATATAGGCAGAGTTAATATTTTCATTGATACTTTTATAGGGATACAGTATATTAAGGTAATTTCTAATTATTCCTGCAGTTTATTAAATTTATTAGAATGCTCCACTGATTGGGCCTCCCTAGTGGTGCAGTGGGTTAAGCAACGCACTATGAAGCAAACCACAGCCACTGCAGCACGAGTTCGATCCCTGCTGCCGGCCAGGGAGGGGACCCACATGGCGCAGCAGATCTCTCCTGCCGTGCCTGCTGCTCCCCTCAGCAGTGTACTTCCATTGATCTGCCTGTTCTGCTCCCCGCTCTGTCTGTGATGAATCTTCTCACCCCCTCCACACCTCTGGCCTGTACCCCAGTGCTTATATGCATAAATAAATAAATCTTTAAAATAAAAAAGAATGTTCCACTGATACATAATAAACTAAAATTACTATTTTATTAATCTTTTGATATTGATGTACAGCTATACGTGTACTTGAGTGTCATTGCAAAGTTCAAAATTAGCGATTTAAGAAAGAAACAATTTATAAAATGAGTTATTCTGAGAGCATCTTAACAAAAACCAAATTTCTAGATTTTGAAGTCAAAGATAATCCCTAAATCAAAAACACCTACATTTACAATGAAATCAAATGAATCAAATTCATCAACTAAAGTAATGTCCTACAGATAATGTCTCAAGTTTTACAATGTGGAAAATCTGACACTATCATATTTGGATTACCTCAATAGAACTATGATCACTAAAAATAGGGCTAAAATAATATATTTTAAAATCCTCTAGTAATTATTTATTAATTATAGGTATTACAACTACTTTTTGCTATCAGATATTTTTGACAACATGCTAAAAATTACTAAAAGCATACTTTTTTTCTTGAAAAATACCCGAATAGGTATCTATCAGATATGCCATGAAAATATAAACTAACTCAAATAGGGTTAATTTATCTTGTCCTAGCTATATCAGAAAACTGTATAATTCACTAGTCTTCATGCATTAAATTATGCAAATAAACCAAGGAAAGTAATCTGTAGTAGAGAGAAGTGGTTCCGCGGTTCCAAGCTGTGTAATTAGATCTACACGCGGCAGTTCAGAGACACCTCTGGAATCTCACACTGTGAATCTCCAGTTCTTTTGAAGAAACCTAAGCTTTTAAGTGATAAGTAGATTCAAGTTATCATTACCGAATTATATTTAGGGTATTACACTGAATGTGAAAAATATTTTTCATCAATTCCAATAAAGGAATTACTTTAATATTTATCAGTTTGTATGTCTGAATTGTAGGGAGCCTTAACTGTTGTATTTGGCTAAAGGAAATTTATAGTACTTTACATCTCTTAAACCCTAAAAGATACTTCTTATCTAAATATATAATAATGACAATAAAAAACCTTGGAGGATTTAAAAGTACATTCTGTACCATGACAGCAAAAACACACTACTGTAAAGCAATATTGTAATAATAATCAATCCCCCATACCTCAGGACACTAGACAATATACACAGAAGCATAGGACAGTGGAATTTAGCATAATCCCTGGAATTAAGGCCACTAATGAGGAACACCTACAACACTGAGGTGGAGGTGATTTGAGAAGCACCTACTACTTTCAGCTATAGATGTTATCAAATATACAAATATATGACTTTGTAACTAATCTATATGGTAGAGGAGTTATAGCTGCCTGGTGTATAAAAATTTTATATGTGAGAAGGCTATAGCATTCAGTCAATATATCCAATTGTTATTCTTGTTGGTATTGATACCTGTAAGGGAAAAATACTGGCTTTCTTGGTTAAATGTAAACATAAAAAAATGGATAATCAAATTCTATTTCTTCACAAAAAGCTAAATTGATATTCCATATGTAACAAAATCATTCCACTTGGTATCACAAGAACAAAAACTAATTCTTATATAAAATATGAAAAACTAATACTGTAGAACAGTGGTTAAAAAACTTATTTTGGCTGTGGAAATTTTCTGACAACAAAAAGTAATTTTCTTTCAAATAGTTCAAGATACATAATATGGATAAGTAAATAATTATGCCACATATGTACATATACAATGAAAAACAGATTAAACCTACAGAAGTGGGTGTGAGAGATCCAAATCTCAGTTCTCCCTCTCAAATGGCATACCTGTCCTGCTCGCAAACTCATGACCACAATTCCTGAAGCAAATCGGATAACTATGTAGTAGTCTCAAAACAACTCTTAAAGAGGATCTCTTCTAGTTGATAGGAACAGCTCAAAAATGTATTTCCTTTTGTTAAAAGGTTGAAAATTTTTTTAAAAAAATCTTTTTATTCTATTAAACATATTTTGGGGGTTAGAAATAGTGAAAATATCGAAAAAAAATTTCACTGGTTTCTAAATGCTATTCTTGACTAAAAAGGAATCAATTTTGCAAGGCGAAATGATAAACTCCAAGCACGGGACACAGATCTGTCACAGGGCAAGGAAGTCAGCTTGAAGGGGCTCACAAGCACTAAATTTAGGCCAAGATGATCAGCAAAGTAAGGAATATAATGGATTATATTTGAGAAAAATAAGAATATGATTCAACAGAGAAATAAGTTAATAAATAGCAGCTGGAGGATCTTTTATGTATAGAAAATGGAAGGAATGATAGAGCTGGAAAATGATCAATAGATGCTAAAATGAGTGGGAAAAAGCTTACTTATCAAATCTGTACAATTACATGTTATACATCAGATTATCAGCAACACTAAAGCAGTATCTCTCTATTCCTCAGTATTCCTCAGCATAGTCTCTGACACACACTGGATAGTCAATAAATATCCCCTAAACATTGCCAAAATTGCTTTAGTTTAGTCTTCCAAACTATCTCCATTTTGTGAATAGGGAGAATTAAGATTGATGACACAGATAGAGGTCACACACTGAAAGAAAGTACAGCAATGTCTGTATTTGGGCACTCTACTTACTGCATTGCCTACCTGAACAAAGCAAGTAAAACTGCAGAAAAGATTCCAAATTACCAACCATTTTCAATAGTTAGAAGTTCATAAATTTAGAATGTTATCTCCATTTATGTTTGAGTGTACATTGGAAGTACTAAAAGCAAAAACTTTTAAGGAACATATATTGAAACCAATATATGTTATGATTAATTTAATGCTAAAAGAATTTAGTGATGATGTTCTAAAAATCCAAGTACTCTGAATTTATACTATACCAAAGATGTTCTCAAATATGACTGAACTCTGAATGATCTCACCCAAACTGTGCTGCTCTGAATTAATCCCTGGAGTACAAATGTGGATCGACTAAATTCATTTGTAAACCTAGGTCAATACAATAAAGACTAGGACAGAATAAATAACCTTTTTTCAATATATTACAGTATCATACACAGAAAAATATTTTACTGACCTCCACAACACTACAAATTGCATTGGCATTTGTTATTGACAACCCCAAAATAGCAACATCTATTCTGTGGAGCAAATTAAGCAATACCAGCTAGTCTATTACTATGCAAATAAAATTCATTAGTGAGCTAACAATTTCATTTCTACAGATACCACTGGACTTTAAGGCCTATTATTATTCAACATTATAAAATGTTCTGAACTGAATATAATTTCAGTACAATAACATAAAATGTTTTAAGATTTCTATCAGTATTTTGCATTTCATTTCTATTCTTAGACAATAGTCACTACTTATAATTTCTAAACCCCAACTGTGCATAATATCCTCAAATAACAAACCTGAAGAGATTCTTCCTGAAAGATGTATTTTTAAAAAATTTACTTGAGCAGCAGAAATCCAAAAATCAAATTTACTAGCTACACTAAAACTGTACAAGAGGAAAAAGCGCAAAATTGTAATTTCTTATAGACTGACACTTAACTACCTCCATTTTCTAAGGTTACCTTCTTAAACATAAAAGAAAAACACCCCAATTCTCTACAAATTCACATTGTATTCTTCAAAAGACTCTCTTCATTAAGAAAGAAGAAAAACAAGTAAAAAGTTATCTACAAACTCACAGTTGAGATAAATTTTTACCTGTGCTTCTTTTTTAAAAAAATCTGAATTATAGTATTTTTTTTAATTAAGGTTACATTAGTTCACAATATATATCATTTACGGGTGTCAGCCCATACTTTTTCAGATGTATGTTATCAGATCACACCTACTATCAAAGGACCCTTAATCCTCCAATATAACTCACTGGGTGCAATACCCCAATTGTGCCTTAATTTCAACCTCAACCCTACAATCAGATTTCTAGAGTTTGTTTACTTATATCTGTTCCTTTGTATGTGTGAAATAATCCACTATTTATACTTACACCATCCCTAAAATAGGCACTTTGTTATTTAACCATTTATTAAGATTTTTAAAATTAATTTGGTCCCTTCTCTTTAAGATTATAAAAATATAGCCAGAAGACAGAGGAAATCAAATACTATAGTCAAAATTCTGGTTCTATGGAGAACAGGACAAAAGACTACTGGAGATTTTCCTTAGATTATTTTTAAAAAAAGTCAATAGTAGGAATAGATAGCTGACTGTGGTCTTTCTGGGGTGGGTTAATAGAATATGGGTCCTTTCTAGATACTAGTAGGTCTTATTGGAAAATACGATCTTTTCTTCCCTCCATCTTCAGTATCTAACCAACCAGAGAGGAGAACAGGTGAAACTTCAAGTTTCATAATTTTGGAACTTTTCTCTTCTGGTACAGTCTATATGTACAGAAGTAGCTGCCTTTTACTTTGTGTTGATTCACTTGTTACCAAAAAATGTATTATTTCAATAGCCTGAAAATCTTTGAACACTTAGGAGAAATTAACATTAATAGCAATGAAGGAAAAATGCAATTATCATATTCCTTAGTAAAAAATATTCCCTTTGCAAATGAAGAGGATATTGCTAGGCTAATAAACTATTATATACAAATTTTCAAGAATATAACTGAGCACTCTTAAGGTAACTATATTTCAAAAATGGAATTTTTCTCTCTCTCCATTTTTGAAATATAGTTACCTTAAGAGTGCTCAGTTATATTCTTGAAAATTTGTATATAATAGTTTATTAGCCTAGCAATATCCTCTTCATTCTCTTTATGGAATTGTTTTATAACGAAAGATGACATTAATAAAAAAGTCAGAAAAATGCACAAGTATTGCTAAAACTATAAAGAATATATATGCTGTTTTATCATATAGGTTTAAATAGGGAGATGAATCAGGGAGATTAAAAAAGGCTTCTATAAATAAGGTGAAATGTGAAGGATTTAATAGGGGACATAAGCAGAGAATAAGTAAGAATGTGTGAGGCAAAGGGAATAAGCTACATAAAGCTCAGCAGTCAGTACAAAAGCATGTCTAATGAAAGGGTCTGAAAGAAAAGAAGGTGGGAGGCAAGAAATGAAGGAGAGAGAGACAGACACATTAAAGGAGGAAACAGTCAAACAATGAACAATATAGGGACTCCTGGGTCTTTTTAAAGGTTTAAAGCATTCATGTTTCATCCTGGAGCTTTATTTTGAAAAGATCATTCTGTACTCTACAGGGCAGCTAGAAGCTAGATGAATGCAAGGAGTTACTAAAAGGTAGTTGTAGCAGTCCATGAACAACAGAGTGACTGACTGGATTAGTGGTGAACGCTATGGTACAGGAAGGAGAGACGGAGAAAAATAGGCATTTGCTGGACACTTAGGTAAATAGGATGTGCACTGATGAGGGAGTAGAAATATGAACAGCCAAGAAAGAGTTGACAAGTATAACTTTTCAGGTTTCTGATATGAAACTAAATTTACAATTATGCCACTCACTGAACCAAGGAATAATAGATTAGTAGTGTAGGAAGAAAATTATGAATAAGGTTTAGGCATGCTATACTTAAGATACTCAAGAGGAAAGGTCAGACAGGACAATTCAGTAGACTTAAGGATGAGTTCAGTTTAGGAAATACGAATTATTTCCATAAAGGTCATATGTGAATAGGATGATATAAGAAAGAGTGCTTAATTTAAAAACCATGTAGGAACAAGCCACATAGAAAAGGAAAAGGTTGCAAAGAAAGAAAAAGTATGGACAAAGAAATTAAAGAAAAACAAGTTGGGTTTTGTGTAAGATTTAGAAAGGTCCTAAAATTCTGTATTTTGTACCTACTTCTACTTCTACCACTTCTGCTTTATTCCATGATTAGTCTATTATCTATTCTATTATGTATTATCAATAGCAATGAGATGCTGTTATCCTGGAATTTTATTAATGATCTTATTGATGATTAATTTTATTAATATATCTTTATTAATGATATATTAAGTTTTACTTTCCCTTAACACTTAGTTAAAACCATCTTTAGCTTTGGTCTTGTTAGAATAGCAAAATGCCTAAGACAATGTAATTTTACATGTTCCTGAATTAGGCATAACTAAAATATATACTATAGTGATGATAGAATCAACCTAAAACCTGACAGTGGTAAGGAATTATTGCTTCTGAACTTGAATGTCTATTAAATTTAATTACTAAATTTATACTTACATTTTGATTAGTTTTCATTATATGACAACAGAAATTCTTTCTATAAAGGTGGTATTTTATATGGATCTTCACTATAACAAATGCTGAACTCTCAATCATTGAACATTTGCTCAAAATGGGAAGTTAATAAATTTCAATTCTTTATTCCAGTGACTTCACTTATAGACTGTCTAAACAAATGATTGCTAAACTAGTAAAGGAATGAAGATGGATAAATGAGTAAGGTCAATGCTTTTGTGTGCGGTTAGTCCATAAAATAATCACTATTAGTGGAATGAAAGTACTTAAAAAAGTATCAGTTATTCTTATATAAGGTAACTGTTGTATAGAGATAAACTAAAGATTTTTATCATATATTTAAGAAAATCAAAAATTCTGAGTAAATGCTAGCAATATTGACTACAAAGTAAAACCAAAGATTCAACAGTACCAAAAACCAGTTTTTGCCTGTGAAATATGAATGATAAGAAAATGTTGATTTTATAGAAGATTAATCAGTGCTTTCTTGGTGAATGTGCTGGGGTTTTGAAAAGAAAAAGTGAAAGCTTTCCTTGTAGGTAAAAAACACCTGAAATAATTCTTTAGTATTTAGTATGTAGGAGACATGTCTTTAATTCTTATACTCATAATTCTTAAAAAGGCTTTGTGAATTTTGAACTTTGCCTTCAAATTCCATTGGGATTTTAATTTAATCTGGAAGAACTAGGAAAAAAGCAGAAAATTTAAAAAAAACTTCACAAATAAAAATCATATTAGACAAACGATATGACAGAAATATTGTTACGAAGAATTAGAGATTCTGCTATCTGGAAAAAAAAACATTATTGAGTAAAGGGAGCAAAGTAAAGTTCCATTATAAAAGCTAGCATCGTAAAATTTGTTTCAACTGTACTTATTTTTATTTAAGCTAAGAAACAATATTAAGATCCAAAGTAATACCTCTCATATACTATTAAGGTAAATAAGCCCGTGACTATTAATCAATAAAGATCATTTCTAATAAGAAACAGAAATCACTAAAAATTTATAAGCAATGAAGAAAGAAAAACAAGATTGACATATGACTAAGGAAAGGGTGTTGTTTAGCATTA
Organism: Galemys pyrenaicus; assembly: GCA_019455555.1. Taxonomy (NCBI): domain Eukaryota; kingdom Metazoa; phylum Chordata; class Mammalia; order Eulipotyphla; family Talpidae; genus Galemys; species Galemys pyrenaicus. The sequence goes on along the minus strand of JAGFMF010011446.1, from coordinate 6,993,240 downwards.
ATACAAGGTTGAAGATTTTTTATCATTGCAAAACATTTTATTCTTGAAATTGGAGACAGATTTTGTTAAGAAGCAGTTACTGAATAAATCTTAACATTTTTGATAGTGTGAAGAGAACAAACTAAATATGTCATAATCTCTGGGCAATTTCTAATTATTTTTTTTATTGCTGGAAAGTTTGTATAACAAGAAAAAATCTCTATAGTATTAAGGCATCAATTATTTTCCCATTCTGTAAGTTACACAGGAGGAGGGGAATTATTAACAGGAATGATAAAGCTGTACTTGCATTTGGTAACGCAAAGAGGAGCTTACAAATGAGACGTCTCATTAGTTTGAGCAGATGGATCAAAATTAAAGGCTGAATCGCCAACTTTTAATTTCCCAATAGCCAAGAAGAGCTTGAAGTCTTGCAGAGTATGACTGTTGAAAAGTCAACATGAAAAGATTTTCTCCATCTGTCATCACACATGCTTGAGTGGAACACAACTGCCTCCTACTGTTTTTAATACTTTCAAGGCAAAGCTGCACAAAAAATCTATTAAGTACATAAGCACACAAGTTTAGATGACTGGTACACTTAAATCTATGGAATAGTATGATCAGAGAATACCAGCATGGTTTTTGAACATGGAAGTTAGTTCTTTTCTAATTTAACATAAGTGGAGAAAACAAAATGAACTGATTTGTATTCAGAAGAAATATAATTTTTTAGGAAGAGAAGTGTTTATCTATTTGAGAGTTACACTGTTTTTTTTTTAAAGTACACATGTTTTACTATTAATAATGGTCTGGAAACAAGTGCTTTAGCAAATTCAAAGCATTTAGGGGACTCAACATATGAAAAAAAAAATGTTAAACAACCTGAAGGCAAGAAAACAAACGAAATCAAATCAAGTTTTCACTGGAAGTATACTTTAACTGTTTGGCAGGGAGAAGGGGCACGAGATGATAGCAGGGGATACTAAATTAGTCTTCTTGGACTAGAATAGACTGCTTTGTAATTTCTGACTACTGTGCAGTAACTGCTAAAATATATATCTAAAAGGCAACAAACAAAGTTAAAGTTTGTTAAGTCAACAGCCCCACAAGAATTAACTTATGCTTTTAAAAACAAGGAAAAGCACTTTTATTGAATGGGTAGTTGACTGCTCAATAGCAATGCATTGATATGCAGTTAGTTATAACTATAACTGAATTCCAGAAGCAAAGTTCTGTTGCTTTCTGTCTGTCTGTCTTTTTCTCATGCATTCATGTACTTATATGTACAAAACATTTAAACAGAGTCTCTCACAATAAAGCACACAGGTCTTTCAGTCATCAGAACTGGGCTGAATAATACAGTTGTTAAGTTTTTAGATAGTAAGATAAAAAACCTGTTGAACTAATTTTTAAATTTTTTGATAGGTGGATACTTATAAATTCAGTTGCTGAAATCTATCACTTGGAACATTTCAGGCAGTGACTGGGACAACATTATAAGAGAAAATTATGAGAGAAAAAAACACAACTCAGAAACTATTCTACTGGAAAGTTCTCTGTTAACCTCTAATAAAAGCAGAGGACTTGATACCACAGCTTATAAACATATTCCTTTAAAGAGACAAAAAAGGAAAAATAATCCAGGGAGGGGTTCCAAGCACCTGAAAATGAACTTCTACATTAGCCTGGTAACCAGAGACTACTATGAAGTAGCAATTCTTGGGTGATTAATTAAATCAAGATTGCTAGTTTTGGGAAATGGGTGTCTATCTCAGCTTCCAAAATCAAAATGTGTAATAGTCCTCTTTTCCAAGTATCCACACTCCAGTTTCAGATCTGGACATATTACAAAGGTAATCAGCAGAAGCTGCCACTTATCAAGCTAAATGAACTTACAGGCCAACTAGTACTTGGCAGAGCAACTTGCAAATATAAGATTTATACACAAAATGATCTTTGAAATGACTGAAATGGAAAGAGATTTTAATTAGAGCCAGCTTTTCCTAAGTTAAACACATAACAGACGTAACTTAAGAAATTAAAAATAAAAACCTCTGTTTTCAAATTATGTCACCAAAAAGCTCTTAAATTGTGATTATATTAATGTGAAAGACTAAGGCTCTGGCTTGATGACTCAGTATTTATCATCCACGGGGGTGCTGGCAAATACATTTGTAGGACCATCAACACTAGAGGCAAACACCAACCACAGAACCAAAGTCCTGATGCACTTAATATTTCCCTGTCCCCATTTCACCAAAGATGTTAAATCTTTGAAGATAAGGTATTCATCACAATCAAATTATATTTACCACAGAGTACCCATGTGCATAACACTATATGGAAACTTGACTAACAATATTTCTTTATAATCCATTATTATTAAGAACTGTTCTACTGGAACACAGAAAAAGGTACAGCAATGCAGATACACTGACTAGGTTTAATATGCCATCGTTAATCTAAATGTTTACTTACATTTGTTTTTATTTTTTCCATTTATTTATTCATTAAAATATTTTACTTATGCACACAAGAGCTTGGGGGTGGCAGGATTCAACAGAGACAGAGTAGGGAACAGAACAGGCAAATCAACTGAAGCACAACGCCTAGGGGAGCATCGAGCAAGGCAGGAGGGGGTCTGCCGTGCCTTGTGGGCTAGCTCCTTGGCTAGGGATTGACCTTGTGCTGCAGTGGTTGTGGACAGGTTCATAGTGTTGCAACTGAAGTCCTTGTGACAAGGAAGGTCCTATTTACATTTTAATGTTATAGTTTCTATTTATGTTTTTGACATATTCATGATGTGTAAAATATATTAGAAAACTATAGGAATAACTGAGAAAAAAGACAGGAAATTAAGGAATAAAATTCATTTTAAAATGAAAGCATATTTACCTATAGAAATTATCTGAGGGCGGTGAAATTCACAGTGCTTTCTTCTCTCTCATTTTTGCTTTTTGGTATGCCCAAAGTTAAATTTGTTTAAACTTTTTCCTACTCTGCTTCTTTTATAGTAATCATACTTTAAACTACATTTTAAAAATACAGCTAAAGAGGTCAAAACTATAAGGACAGAGTATGAAGCAAAAGCAAAGGAAAGTACAATTTTTCTAATTTAAAATAAATACATGTTCAAAGCAAAGCATAAACAATATGATACTGAAAACATGTTTTCATATATATGTCACCACTATCTTATATGCCAAAAGATTATAAAACAAAATGGGCAACACATCAAATTATATCTTTATAATCACACTACATTGGTAAAACTATTCAGAGGAACACTGCATACATTTATAAATCCCATGTAAGTCTGTTATGACAATGAAATGTTATAAGCTATTCAGAATATATTATAAGACAATGTGGATATTTGTATCCTAACTCTTTTAGAGACTGTATCCTAAATAAATGGTTCAATAAAAAAATAAAGGACAGGAAGATGATAACTAGAGCAGCACTATCTTTACTAAAAGAAAATTGCAAACATTTAAGGCACTCAGTAATGGAGGGATCACTAGTAACGGAGCACAGTAAGTATCAGCTAATGGCAAAGGAACAGTGAATGTAACATTCTGAAGATGTTATGCACCCATAAAGATGAAGATGTTATGTACCAGCACAGAGTTGGCTTTCTAATCTGCTGTCATCCTTTACTAACTGTATGATTTTAGGAAGCTGTTTAACAATTCTTAGGTTCAGTTTCTCTTTCAGCAAAATGAGATAATAAAGTTTATGACAGAGGATGGGAAGACTCAAAAGAGACAAGGCCATCTTAAACTTAGGACTAGAATAAACACTTCCTTTTACCTCTTCTGGTCATTAAAATTGTGAGGACTATATATATATAAATAATAAAAAAAATTTAGAATTCATTAAGCAAAATAGTAAATATGAAACTATATATACAGTATAATTATAATATACTACAGCTAATTAATTATTTTTTGAGTACAAGAGTTGGGGTATAGGCCAGAGGTGCAGGGGTGGGGTAGGGGTGAGAGGGTGAGAGCACCATGTGAGTCAGCTGCCTGCCTGGGGATTGAAGTCGTACTGCAGTGGCTGCTAGACAGTGCTGAGACTTAAAACACTAATTTAATTAGGAAGGCCCCAATTAAATTAATTTTAAACGAGCACTTAAAAACTAGATGTACAAATGGATAAAAAACTAGTGGGAAATTTATATAAATGACAATGAAAATAGTGAAATAATAATGAACTATGAAAGTGTTCCTTAATATTGTTATTTTTACAAATAATGAAAGTCAAGGGGATATGTAAGTATTTCTAACCAAATTACTTAAAAACATAACCTGTGAGAACTATAGTCTAAACCTGTCTTTTTAGGGCACACAGTCTGAAGAGAGCCATTATCATCCTGCTCTCATTCTTGTTTAGAGGGAGAGAGACACACAAGTACAGGTCTGGAGAGACTTTCTCTCCCAACATGTTACAGTGGGCTCTCAAACGGTAGTCATAGTTCACACAGTCACCCACAGCGCCTTGTTAACCAAACGAGAGTACAGAGGAGTGGGATATCTTGGAAGTAATGCATCTCAGTTAAAAGGCTGGCAGTTGTGGATGCCTTGATATGCACATAAAAGTGGGGAGGTGATATGTATGCAGCTTGTGACTCAGCTATACATACTTTCTACTCCCAGATTCCTCACACTTTAGAGCAGCAGGCCCTGGTCAACATGAAGTGTCCCTGGGGTGTCCCATCCAAGCCTGTCCTTTTCAAACAGGTAACCTAGGCATCTATGTCCTATCAGAATTTACTACTTCAAGTGCCTGCGCTTTGGCAGCTTGCATTCTCAAAGTAAAGAACATATTTACATTAAGAATGAAAGGGCATTAAGATATAAACTCTACTGACCAAACATCTCAACAAGGAAGCTAAACTTTATGAATCATGATTCCTGGCCCTTATAACAGTGATGGAACTATGCTAGAAGAAGAGGAAATAATCTTTCCAGGATTCCTTAAATTGCAGTGTTTACCTATATTTCTACCTATCTGCAATAGAAAACACCATTGTTAATTTTATAAACATTCAGATAAAGTATTTCTTAAATATTTTAAAATGTAAGATTATATATGAGAAAAAGGTTAGAGTTGCATAATAACTTTTTAAAATTGTACTTTTTTAAATTTAGGTAATATTAATTTATATCACAGTATATTTCTTAGTGGTTGGTACAGGGTCAAAGAACAATTATAAACAGCATGATAAATGCTGTAACACTACAAAGATGAGTGAACTATAGCTCCTAAAGCCTCAAAATAGCTGCGGTACTGGCAGTAATGGCATTATTAAGTGATATATCAGTATTTACAACTAAGTATGATCACATGTGGATGTTTATATATGGATAAATGTATTTATCAGTTTCACTAAGAGTGCACAAAAAACTTCTGCTTTTTTTCATGCTAAAAAAGTGATTTAGTCTTTTGAAAAACAATCCTATACTCCACCGTAATGTAGCAAAGGACCTACTTATCTGGTCATTAAGTGCAAACAGTAATGGAAGAATGAAGATTAATTTCTTTAATTCTAAGAGCAACAAAAGCATTCTGACTAGAGGCTTAAAGATTTTTCATAATACTTTAAAGTTGTTCAGTTATAAAAGGATGATAATTTTCCTGATTACAGTAAAAATATAAAGCATCTATTAAATGTTCCATAGTAAATATTTACAACTTAAATTCCATCATTTAAAAACTGGAAAAAAAAAGGGATAAAGAATGCAGTGCATGGATTCTACATTTCAAGATACACTGGAATATTAGTCAGCCATAAAAAGGGAAATCTCATTATGTGTTACAAAATGGGTTCATCTTGATCCTGGGAATGTAATGGACACCATAGTGATTACATTAGTAATACTATATTGTATGTTTGAAGTTTGAGATACCATCACACACCTATTAGAATAACCAAAATCCAAAACAGTGACATCAGTAAATAGTAGTGAGGTTGTGAAGCAACAGGAACTCTCATTCATTGTGGGTGGGAATACAAAATGATACAACCACTTTAGAAAATAATCTGGCAGTTTCTTACAATACTAAAACATAAATAAGCTTAATATATGATTCAGCAATTAAGTTCCCTGATACTTATCCAAGAGCTAAAAACTTATATTCACACAAAATTTTTACACAAGTTTGGAGCAGTTATATATGTTCACAACTGCCAACTTAGAAGCAATCAAAATGGCCTTCAGTATACCACAAGTGAACCCTCATGTAAACTATGGACATTGTGTGATAATGACATGTTAGTGAGGTTCCTCAATCAAAATAATTATACCAAAGGAAGCTGTATCTGTGTGGGGCAGTGATATATGAGAACTCAGTACTTTTCACTCAATTTCTAAAAATAAAATCTATTTCTAAAAAAGTTAATTAATAAAACACTTAAATATTTATCAAATACTTCTAATATAACATATCAGAGTTCATAACTACATTCCTAGGTGAAAAATTTTTTCCTATAAAAGTTGGAAATAAATATTAATTGTGATAACATCTAGCTAATTACACTTAATTTATGTTGTTATTTTACAAAGAAGTTAGAGTAAGCACTCATTTAATGTCTTTAATAGGTTGTTGGAAAATGTGACTTTAAGCAAAACGACATAATGAGACCAATTTTACCATATGTTAATTAACATAAACAGGGTTTAAGTTCCTATGCACTATTTCTGGTTTAAGTTCTTATGCACTATTTACAAATCTGTAACTCAATACACAAAACACTTCTAATATTAAACAGTAATTTGAGTTCACTCATTCCGTATTTATTTATGCATACAAGAACTGGGGCACAGGCCAGAGGTGTGGGGGGTGAGAGGATCCACCAGAGACAGAGTAGGGAGCAGAACAGATGAATCTACTGAAATACACTGCTGAGAGGAGCAGCAGGCAATACAGGAGAGGTCTGCTGTGCCATATGAATTCCCTCCCTGGCTGGCAGCTGGGATCCAACTCGTGGAGCAGTGGCTGCAATTTGCTTCACAGTGCGGTGCTTAACCCATTGCTCCACCAGGGAGGCCCTCATTCCCACTTTTTTATTCCAGTTCAAAGTCTTGAGTGGTCAGAACAGGGCAGGGTACAGTAAGGAACCAATCCTGCCACAGGATACCTTTCCAGAGAGCACTCAAACCCACACTCGCTCAGATTAGGATGATGACGACGTACCAATTAAACTAATGCTCACGTCTTTGGAAGGCTGGATGAAACCAGACTACCTGGAGAAACCCCTCAGAGACATAGGGAGAACATGCACACTCCATCCACATGGTGGCCCTAGGAAGGAACTGATTTTGTTTTTCTCATCAGTGTTTTTTGAAATGACAGAATAAAATGGTTATCATTTGAAGACCTAGTGTACAACATTTGTGGCTAACCAGAACATTTACATTTCTTTTAGGATTTTCTCTGAAATGCTTTCGAAGGTCCCTCTAGAAAGTATTTTAAGATCAATAGCCATTCACTGTAAGTAAATTTCAGGAGGCAATCCAGAACAGACTAGCAAAAAACAGCATGAAAGCCAAATGTACTTTTGACCTGTTTTTATAAGTAATGCTTTATTTATTCTGTGTAGACATGTATACCTAATATATTATTGAAAGAGTCAACTTAAAGCCTAAAACATTTACTATCTGAATCTTTATAGAAAAAGTGTCCCACCTCTTGAGCAAGAAAAATTATGGTAGATCCTCGAATAACATTGTCTCATTCAAAGTCTTCCAGGTCATTTCATTAAAAAGTTGACAAGAAAAAAGAAACCCCAGTTGCCAGTAAAGAAATTATTTCAGAACATAGTTTCATTGTATATTGTTTTGTTTAAAGTTGCAGTTTCCAAGAACCTACTGAAAATGTTATAAGGACTTACTGTAAGTTGATATCTGGTAATATTTTTGACTTAAAAAAGAACATTGGTCTTTTATATTTCTTTACTGGAACATGATAAATAATGTAGCTCATAAGCCAGTTTCCTAATGAGGATGAAAGGAAAACACTTTATGTAAAATAAATGCAAATAAAATGTTAGGACATTCTGGTAGAGGAGATTCTACACTCACATGACCTGGATTTTTAAGTGTACTAGTAAACTGACTGGAACATGTTACTTGATTTTGCAGAGTACCTCATTTTCTTCATCTGTCAAATGAAGATAACAGTATTTGCCTCACCGTAAAATGAAAATATAATTTAACTAGTTCAAGCATTTATTAAGCACTAGCAAAGGAGCCACTATTACCATATAACATATAAACTTTAATAATTTGTTTTTTGAAATGTAATTCTTAAAACTTTGCACATTCGCTTCAGATTAGCAGAAACTGTTTTTTTAAAAGGGAGCAAAATGTTTCAAGGATGCTCAATGTTCCTCATTCTTAAGTTCATCTTTGATATGCTTTATTTACTATGACTCAAACAAGATTTGATCTGAAAACCAAACCAAACCAAACCAAAAAAAAACAAAACTCCATTGCTCTTAAAACAAATTTTTAAAAGCCAAAGGGACAGAAATTATTTCATTTTATATGCCAGGAAAGGCTAACAAAGTACAAAAAAAACCCTCATAATATAGTAAAGTGATCCAAAGAACTGTACACAATTAGGCAACGATTAAGTTTTAGATTGTCAATTATTATTCCACTTTAACAATCTTAGTTGGAGCATGATAGTATTTAAAAGCAAAACTACTTAATTTCCAAACACCATGAAACAATAGAAAATTTTATTATTCATATTTTAATTGTTATCACTTCATGAAAATATGAAGAATGTTATGACATTTACAATTTTATACCGTGTAAGAAAAATACAAAGGGAAATTTTTGGGGTCTGACAGAAGATTGGCACTTTTAAAAAAAAGAAACAGAAATGTAACATGAAATCATTCTCTTACCTATAAAATTAACATGATCAAAATAGAATGATCTGTCAATATCAGAACAATAAAATTATCTTAATATTTTATATATTGTACACTTATTCATTGTGCTAAAAAATTTAATAAAACCCAAGTCATTACCTCAGAATTTTTCTGAAGAAAAATTTTCCTGAAATGAATTATATACATTAAGCTGTCTCTAAAAATAGTATAAAAAAATAAAATATACCTGATGTCCAGCCTTTACTTGCTTCAAAACACTTTCATAGCATACTTCATCCATGTTATTTAACTGTTGCACCTTAAAAGTTTTAGAAAGTGAAAAATATAAAATGAAGCAATCTACATTTTTCTAACTTTAAACAAAACTGTGCCAATTACAATGCATGTTTTTAAACTTTCACACTAGATGGAATGCAGAAAAAAAAGAAATATAAACAGTTAACATCTCAAATACCACACATATACCAACCAGGTAAGAAATACAATGTAAAGAAAAAATAAAAATGAAGTACCTCATACTTTCAGATTACTTTCTAAGAGTGCCCACCAGTTTTAAAGACAATAACTTTAAGAATAATATGCTATTATAAATATCTAGAATAGTTTTTAAGCTCTTACATCTGTTTTCCCCAAAGAAGACCATTTTTCAGACTTTGGTTTTCTATTTCATTCTGTAAGTTATCAATCAAGTCTTCCTGTTGAATTCTCAAAGTCAAGAGAATACTACTTGTAAAATATAATGCAAATAAAGTAAAAATCAAAGAGAACATACTAGTTCTATCATGTCTATATAGAAGAGTAGCTATTCATATGAAGAAATAATCTCAAATTAACCAGAAATTCATGAAATTAACAGTCTCATTTCTGATGCACCCACCCCACCGTTAATGATGAGACACACCTTCTAAACAAAAAATGGAAGACTTAGGTTAATCCAAAGGAGTAGGCAAATGAATGGAGGAGATGAAAAATGTTATGTACCTCTGAAATTACTATGATTTACACATTTAATTATATTTATTGTAAAATATGATTTACACATTCAATTATAATTAATTACTATGATTTCTTTGCTCTAATAAGGTATTTACTTTAAAAATGCATAAACTTTTAAAGAAATTGTACTGTTTTTTATTAACATTGATTTACAAAACTGGGTATGATTTAGGGGTATCAGCTATGTGATAGTTATAGTATGATATTTTATATATCAAACATGATATTTATAGTAACTAAGATGCGGTTATATATTACTCCCCATTTACAAGGATTTCTTTTTAAGATTAACATAATGAAAAATTAACAAGTGGTTAGAAAACATATGACACTCAGGGGAAATGCTTAATGGCTACTAACTGTACATATGAGCTCAGTGTAATAGTAACACATTTTAACAGGATAAAAACCTGCACTAATAACTAATATACATATACATATAACATTATTTTACCATGTGAAACTTTTTTAGTTTTGGTAATTTTTAAACCTTCCAAATAATGACAGCTCATTGAAAACCATTTTGTCATTGTAATGATGACTTAGTGAAAAGTATTTTGAATTTAATTAGCTTTAAATGATTTACCAATTTGTATGATGATATTAAGATGGCTGACAAGCATCTGAAAAATTTTCTTCTCTTTCTATCTTTTGGTGACAACCATCTATTTAAATTGAAACAATCTGAAACATGTTTAAGGGATTGAAAGAACAATCTGAAGCTATAAACAGCTCAACATCTGTCCTATTAATATATTAAAATAAACTCAATAACTAAATTTATATGTATATATAAGTATGACTGAAAAAAAGCAGCAATACTGGAAAGCTTGAAATAACTAATAAAGGTTAAAATATGCATATCTTAACTATTACCATTTCATGAACTATACTTATGTGCATAAATCTGAAAATCCTCCTTCATCCACATTGCAGATGGAGCATGTCAACTGTCATACTGAGAGTCACTTCTCATATATGTTGTTTATAGCCGTATCAGGTAAGAAGGTCCCTATTTTACTATTAAAGTTGTTGATAGACAAGAAGTAATGAAATCATTTGACATATTAATAAATGGTTTCTATTTTGTTCTAGCAAAGAAATAAAATGGTCTGTGAATCTTTTCCAAAAACCATTTCTTCCACAGAACAATGTTTCATTAAACAGAATAATAGATGTACATATTTTAAGAAAGTATTTCTTCATAATATTTAATGTTTAAAATAAGCATACTAATAGTGAAATGGTCCATGATAATATATTTAAGAAATTGGACAAACATTTTATAGTACTATAAAGAATCTTAGAGGTGCTATATATACTTAGTTAATATGGTAATTATGAAAGGTTATAAGTTAATGGAGCATATCTCTTAATGATTGCTACTATAAAATAATTTTTTCATTAAAGTATTCATTAATTTAGTTATTTTTATTGAGGTAACATTACTGTGTGTGATTCAAAACATTACTGTGTGTGATACCTCTGCAAATGTTTATTACCATATTATTGCTAAGATATAACTACATATAAAGTACTACTAATCTTAAATAACTATATAAAAGTATATATTACTAGGTTAAAGAGGTCTTTTATTACTTTACAAATACCTTCACTCATATGAAAATAACTTCCTGAAACTTTCAGGAGCTGAAAATATAAAATACATGTTAAGAATAGCAATGCAAATTAAGGCACCCAAGTTTTTGGATAAGGAATTACTCTACTACATAGAGTTAATACACTGATTTTGTCTAGGATGCTATATTTGAAGTGCTATTGAGATGGTTTTTTGGACTCGCTAATCTCAAACTATTCAATAATACATCAACAAAAATATTTTTACAAAGGTATAATTATTAAAACGAATATTTACCTTATTTGCACTTTTAACCCCCAAAAATGTCTGTCCAAGAGGAACTGGTCGAAAACGGCCATCAAAGAAGAAAAGTCCAATGTAGGGATTAACATGTAAAAATGTAGCAACGTCCAGATAGTTGGGTAAGGTAGCAGAGAGTCCAAGAATCCTTATCATACTCTGAGTGGATTCAACCTACACAATATGGATCATTATCATTAATATAGCAGATAGATTCAACGACAGTGAATTTTTGTAAGTTTAAAATAAGTTTTAGTAAATAAAAATTTGCAACAAAAAAAGATACCCCTATTTTAATGCCCCAGGAAATACAGAATAATGATACAAGAGTAAAAGACAGATAACTTGGGGGAAAAAACTGGTCTAAACCTGGCATCTAGATGATATATTTTGTTTTGTATTTTAAAGATTTATTTATTTACTTATTTATTTATTAATATGAGAACTGAGGTAGAGGCCAGAGGTGTGGGGGCCGTGAGAGGATTCACCAGAGACAACTGGGGAACAAACAGGAAGATTTACTGAAATACACTGCTGAAGGGAGCAGCAGATGAAACAGGAGAGGTCAGCTGTGCCATGTGGGTCACCTCCCTGGTCGTGGATTGAACTCATACTGCAGTGCTGCAGATAGCTTCATACTGTTGCGACTTAACCCCTTGTGCCAACAGAGAAGCCCCTGGATGATATATTTTGAAAGATAATGCAACAAATTTCCTGAACTAGAAAATCTTATTTTTTTTCTCCTAAAAATTTAACAAGGTAATATTTAAGTTTTACCAAAATTAATTTTAATAAGTTTTACCAAAATTAATAGTTAAAAATATGCTATTTATTTTTAAATTCAATAATTTCAAATATAAAAACACAAAAGCCTAAAATAATTGAGGTGGATGCTTCTAGTATTCTAAAAGTTTAAATTTTAACATATAGGACTGCGTGGTACTTAAACATATATTTTTTTAAAGATTTATTTATTTATCATACAAGAGCTGGGGAACAGGCCAGAGTCACAGGAGGTGAGAGGATTCACCAGAGACAGAGTGGGGAACAGAACAGGTAGATGGACTGAAATACAATGCTGAGGGGAGCAGCAGGTGAGGCAGGAGAGGTCTGCAGCACCATGTGGGTCCCCTCCCTGGCCAGGAGTCGAACTCGCGCTGCTATGCAACAGATGCTTCACAGTGCGGAGCTCAACCCGCTGTGCCACCAGGGAGGCCCCTTAAATATTTTAAACTATATATATATATGTATAATGAAATGTTATTTTCATGTTTTAAAATTTTTTGTTAATTTTGAGGACCCATTTATAAAATCAACATTTTGTTTCCATTACCGCAGAATTGTTACTCTTGTCACACAGTATAACATTTACCATATCATACCAACATACAGTTGAGCGTATTTCTTTATAGATGAATTCTTGAGAACCAAAACACAACTATTCCATCATCATAAAGGGAAAGTGTTCCAAACTATTAAATTTTCTTAATGATATTGAGTTTTTAGTGGAGTTGCTATTTTAGTGGAGGAAGCGACAACTAAAAACTCAAAAATAAATAAATTAGGTAATTTCAGTCATCAATCTCATCAGTAAGTGCCAGGAATCAAGTAAAACAGGGTAATAACATAAAGAGTAATTTATAGGAGGGGCCCCACTTTAGATATAGTGAGTGAAAGTCTGTCTAAAGAAAGTACATTTAAAAGATGAATAAAGGGTAAAAACCTTCAAAAAAAGAAAAAGCACAAAGGATAGGAGACTGGCATAACTTTGGAAGAAAGAAGATGAAGAGGGGGAAGAAGACAGAGAAGTTTAGAGGTCAATTCAGGGTTCAGTAAGACTTTGTCAGTTACAACTCATAGGCTTGATATACTAGATAGATAATAGCATCTGTTTTAATTTTAAGTTTAAAATTATACACAGGAATTAATATTAACCAGCTAAAAGAAATTTGTAACATGTATTATTAGGTTGCAAGAACCTGAATAAAACCCCCAAACTAAAAGTAATATGGACTATGTTGTTCCCTGGTTATAATAAGACCTGTAAAACAAGGGAAGGTCAAAATCTGGGCCTCCCTTGTGGCCTCAGGGTTGAGTCTCAGCACTGTCACCACTACAGCCTGCGTTTGATACCTGGCCAGAGAGATAACCTACATATGGGACAGCAGACCTCTCCTGTCTCAACCCCTGCTCTCTTCAGCTGTGTATTTCAGTAGATCCACCTGTTCTGTTGCCCATTCTGTCTCTTGTGAATCCTTTCAACCCACCCCCAACCCCATAACTCTGTCCTACACCCCAGTTTCTCTGTGCAAAAATAAAAACAATAAACAAAATCTCTATTCACTTCACAATTAAAATATATCATTATGTTCTTTTGATACTGGTATCAATAACTTCATATGGTTTCTGAAGCAGCTCAGTAAAATTTGCTTAGTCAAGAATACTCAAGTTATAAACAAAGTAATCCAATGTGAGTAATATATTTCCAGAATCATCCATCCATCAACACTATCGTAGGACCCGAACCCTTAGGCATTGGAGACAACATTGAATAAGACACAGATTCATACATGAAGAACCTATCTACAGAAACATAGATAAGGACAAAAAAATGTTGAGTAGATGAAAATTAAAGTACAAATACATATACAGCATATCACCATAAATTTGCTTTCACTAAAAAATCTTATGGATGCTAATAAAACCCAAACAAAACCTGATTAAAACAAGGGAATTTTAAATAAGAGGAAATGATAACCACATCCAATAAACTTTATTTAATGCTGTGATTAGAATCCTTTACAATGATTATTACCATAATTTTATTTTATTTATTACCATAATTTTAATTGTAGGTCTATGAATGGTTAAAATAATTCTGTTGTATGGTGGTGATCTGAAATGGAATAAGTGATTTTTTTATTTATTTATATATATTTGACATCAATTGTAATCCCCATGTATTCCCCATCACCATTTCACCAGTGCCCATCACCTCAGTCCCTTGTGCTCTTTCCACCCTCAAGCCATTCCCTGCCCCCTCACCACGAAGTGTCCCCATTCGATTTGTCCTTGTCTTTTTGTTTTTATTATTTTTATTATTCTTTTCCTTGGTCGCTTATTTGGTTCCTTTATATTCCCCCTAGGGGTCAGACCATCTGGCATTTTTCTTTTGCTTTCTGACTTACTGTGCTGAGCATAATCCCTTCTAGCTCCACCCATGTTTCTATGAATGACTCTAGTTAATCTTTTTTGATTGCTTAATAGTATTCCATTGTGTATATGTACCACATCTTCTAGATCCAAGCATCTGTTTTTGGGCATTTAGGTTGTTTCCAGGTCTTACCTATTGTAAATAGTGCTGCAATAAACAGAGGGGTACAGGTATTTATTTGTATTAGTGTTTTTGTGTCTTTTGGGTATATTCCTAGGAGTGGGATTGCTGGATCATATGGGAGTTCCATTTTCAGTAGTTTGAGGAACCACCACACCTCTTTCCATAATGGTTGGACCAGCTTGCATTCCCACCAGCAGTATAGTAGAGTTCCTTGTTCTCCATATTCTCACCAATATTTGTTGTTGCTACTTATTTTGATATGTGCCATTCTCACTGGTGTGAGTTGGTATCTCATAGTGGTTTTGAATTCCATTTCTCTGATTACCAGAGATGTTGAGTATTTTTTCATGTGCCTGTTGGCCATTTGTATTTTCTCTTTGGAGATGTTCTTTTCAGCTTTTCTGCCCATTTTTTGACTGGATTGTTTATTTTGTTTTTGTTTAGTCTGGTCAGCTTTGTGGATCTTAATGATAAGTCCCTTGTCAGTAGTGTTGTGTGCAAAGATTCTCTCCCAGTTGGTAGGGTACTGTTTTGTTTTGGTTAGTGTGTCTTTTGCTGTACAGAAGCTTTTAAGTTTGATGTAGTCTCAGCTGTACATTTTAAGGTCTTTTGATGTTAAAAGCATGATAGCTTATAAACATCAGAGTATTTTTCTGATAAAAATAATTTTTAATAAGTGTATTTTTAAAAAATATATAAATCATACCATCCTCAATATAGATAAGGCTATATGAGAAATACTTTCTTTTAGGTAGAGGTAATTTGGTACTTTATATCCTAAGCCAAATCTCAATGCTCTCTATACACTATACATATTCAAATAAAATGAATACTTCAGAGCCTCTTTATCATTAGGCCAAAAAAGTGGATTTCTGTAATGTTTCTGGTCACATAATATATAGGCTTGGATACTTTTTTCCTACTCACTGTAAGCTAAGTTAGTTAAGAAGACAACTAGTAATATCAATTCAGTGTTTCTGACATCATTATCAATGTTTTTAGTAACATACTTAGCCTTCCCCTTTTCCAAATTTCTCTCAACCATACCTAGTGTATTGTGAATTGAATCCCTAATGCTACCATGTAATTCCTGAACGTGAACAAAATCTACACACTGAATTAGAACAGCTTCCTAAGGTGCTTGACGTTAGTTACAAATGTGGATGTGCTGTGTAAAACATTGCCATCTTCTGGGAACATCTGGTAATCACATGGATCAAATAAAAAGGGAAACACTGTGATAGCAGTACACTGGAAGCATGAAAACAATCACAGATTCTTTTCATGAAAATAGAATCACTCCTTCTGTCAGACTGAAATATAGTGAAGAATAAATATTAAGATATTATGATTTATAGCATGTTTTTCAATTATAATAAAAATATGGTAAGTATTAAATATGTACAACAAAAGAGTGTACAACAGTAAGATAAAATTAATTCTGGGTAGTGAACTAGGAAATACATCACAGAAGTAACATTTGGAAGATTCAAAGGAACAGTGGATGACTGTGAGGAGTGACAGATATAATTTTGCATTTATAACCCTTCATCTAATAATCACCAGTACATTCTGTCTTAAGTGAGATTAATCTAAAAAAGACTCAACTGAATTGGAAAGGAGGTACAGAAAGAACAAATAATTTCGTGGAGTCAAGGAAGATGTAGAAATTAAAATGAGATATGTCAGGGATTTAATAGTCTTTATTGTCCAGCTAAAGGAATTTGAACATTTTTCTTAAGATAGCAAATAGCAAGTCATCAAAGTCTTATGAGCCTAGTAGTGATAACAATATAATGGGGATTTGATGCTATTAACGGAGTGCTAGGTGTGGGAAGAATATATTATACACTTTCATATTATATATCTATGCTGCACACAATATATACACATTATATATTTCTATATAATACATTAAGATATATATTACAGTAGTCACCCTTATCTGCAGTTTGTTTTCCATGATTGTAGTTACTTGTGGTCAATTATAGCCTAAAATGTTAAGTACAGTAGGATATTTTAAGGGAATAGGAGGAGGGTACGTGATAGTCACATAACTGCTACTACAGTATAGTTACAATTCTTTTTTTTTAATCAGTCAGTTGTGACTTACTGTGATTTGTTTATAAGTGAAACTTTATGAATATCCACAAAAAATGATAGGTCTTAGAACACATACTCCAAACACTGGGGGGAAAACTATTGCATATTTTTATATAATTATATTACATACGTAAATCTGTAACTCATGATTTCTACACACTTAAGTTTATATATTGATTTTTGTATGTTTTTAATAATTATAAATTTTATATGAAAATTTACACTTGTATAAATGTACATGTAATTTAGAAAATCTTTATGAATTTATAATAATTGTTTCCAAATAAATGATATACAATGTTGTGTGTTTACATGCCTACCTGTATACAGAAAGCATTAGAAATCTATTTTTTCTCTCAACTGGGGATGTTCAGTAAAGAAAAAGGTCTGGTCAAAACTCTTGTAGCCATCTTAATGATGGGACTCCTGGCAAAATGTACTAACATTTACTTTGCTGCTTAATGAAAACAGAGGCTGACAAAACACCATGAAACATTGGTGAGTTTAAAGTTTTTAGTTTGGGCTATTTATGAATCACTACAAAGGTCATAAACATGTATGTAGAGACAACATGTACATAACTTTTTTTAAATAATGGTTAAGATTATGCACACTGGGCAATTAAATTATATTTTATGTAGTGAATTAGAAAAATATTTTAAAAATTCATACTTTTTTCATGGAACGAGATTGAACGTAGAGAGAAGTAGATGAAGTCACTAATAGTCTCTATGTTCTATATTTTAAGACTGCCTAATCAATGAGGTTTAGCTTTGCAAAACAGGTTTAGAATAGAACTTTTCTAAGTTCTATTGATTTTGGTTAATGTAAAGACAAAATAAGATTTGAAAGGAAGAAAGGGCATGTTAAACATGTAAATAAAATTGCAAAGATTTCTCCATAATGAAATTATTCCTATGAACAATGTGTATTAGTATTTTTTGAATGCTACATTTAAGTCATCACTCCAAAATAAGATTATAAATAACTTTCTCTTACCTGTCGCAAAGTACGTGCCACTATACTTTCTAACACTGGTCCTCTATCTTCATGTAACAAATGAACTTCATCAAGAATAAGGAGCTTGACAATTTGAGAAAGAGCGACATCCCCAACACTCTTTCTTGTCACTACATCCCATTTTTCTGGTGTAGTTACAAGCATCTGTAAGATATAAAGGGGTATAAAAAGTCACATACAGAATTTAAATTTCAAAAAGAAATTGAACACATCAATACAGATCAAATAAACAATGTTAAAAATTTCCCAGAATTATATTTAATTGACTACAGACAATGGTCTTTTCAAGTGGATTTGGTTTTTTTTGGTGATATTATGGAGTTATTTAAAAATGAGTGGAAGTAATCTGTCAGTAAGTTGTGTGAGGTGCACAAAAATATTACTTTTTAAAATAACATTATGTTAAAAAAAACGACATTATCTTGTAAACTACATACACTGACAATAACCTTTTTTGATGATGGAAAAAGAAATGAAACAAGTGTTGAAAAGATATGAAAAATAAAGCAAGAAGCCATACTAGTAATGGCCATTTGTGTCTATCTCCACTTGGAGGAGACTTTACAACTGACACATATTTTTTTAAAACTGCCTTTTAATTTTAGTAGATGCAGTACTTTATACTCAAAACTAATGTATACACATAAAACATAACTAGTACATAATAGCAACCCAAACAGGAGGTAGGTCTACAAAATTTAAGTGAACTTCATAGAAGTTGACCATTTGACATAAATTTGGGATTATTAATCGAGTATTTGATTTTTACATAATAGATTTGTAGTATCTTAAAGGATACTGTGACAGAAAATAAGATTATAGCAATATTACATTACAGAATAAAGTTGTATATGGATAATTCAAATAACATATCAGGTAATCAAAATCAGAGCTTCTAGAAACCAACACATCAGATTATGCAAACTAATGATAATCATACTGAATTGTGCTTTAAGATGGGGTTAACTGAAATGGGGGTCTGATTATTCTTTAAACATCTTGGTCATATTATTTCATGTTGCTTTTAAAGTCACCTATGTGTGTGTGTGTGATAATAGCCTTTTTACTAGATTGCAAATGATATATAAATTCTAAGCAAATAAAGCAAATTGTCAATATGACCTGTTGCTTTTTCAGAGGTATCGCTGCTATATCAAGCACAGAGTCTGGTACTTTCCTTTCGCAGAAATTAGTGAAGTATTATATAATGAAACAGGCTAAGGAATCCATATTTAAGGTGTGAAATACTACAAATTCAAAGCTACTTAATTTGCCAAAACTAAATGGCAATATTGAAAACAAGTTTTATAGAAACGACATACGACTGAAATAAAATATAAATTTGAATTTTGAGATCTAAAATTGGTTGAAACATTTACCATGCATAAATTAACATCTTTGTATTTCAAAATTTAAATAGAAATTTTACTTTCAAAAATGACAAATTTTAAATAACCCAATATATATTATCACAAATATACCCAGGCATCATACATAACCCTTTTCATTTACTAGACTGAGAAACATGCCTGTCTATAGAAAAGAGTAATTCTCATACATTGTAAATTCATGGCATCTGAAAAAATAAGCAGCTTAGTATTAGTAAATGTTAGGAAAGTTACAAAGTACACTATTAAATTATAACTACAGAGCCTGTTTACCTACCTCACTTGTGAACTCAGAAAATTGTGTCAACTTTTTTGGAGTTTAAGAGATAATGTGGTAATAATTAAGTTTTAAAATCAAATTTGTCAGATATCAGAAAATGATAACTCAAATCCTAAAAATCCTTTCTAGCATTTTGTTTTCCATACTTTACTTTCAGCATACTGACAAGTGGTTCATTACTATTTCATCACTTCAGCCCCCTGAACTAAAATGACTAGAAAATAAAGTGTCACATTTGCTTAATGAATTGCAATTCATGCAAGACATTTCCATATGCTCTTAAATTAGGGCATGGGTTAACTGTCAATATTTTTACTGTCAATTTAAAGTTCTTCAATAAATGTACTTATTCCTTAGGAGTATAAAAATCATTATTTGAAACTGTTCCAATTTCAGCATATCCCCTGGGGAAATGGCAAATATGAGGTGCTATACACCATTATGGTGCCAAAAAAATTGTGTATTCAGTGAAAAGATGCAGACAAAAGAAACTAACTTGTCAAAATCAATTCATCCACTTAAAGATTAGGATTTTCTTTTTGCTTTTTAGGACAGTGCAGCCTAAGGGAAGAAACTTTCCTTCCTGCTTTCTCCCTCCCAGTTTTATTGAGATACTATAGACATGACACATATGTAATATTGAAGGTATATAATGTGATGACTTGGTGTATATATATATTGTAAAATGATGACCACAATAAGGTTAACACTTTCATCCACTCCATAATTACTGTGTGTGTGTGTGGGGGGGGAGTGATAACATTTAAGGCCTACTCTCATTTAACTTTCAAGACTATACTAATTTTAAAAATATTTTTACTGAAGAAACAATGGTTGAAAACACTGATTCAGTGGTATACATTTACCCTTCTTCATAGATATGTAACCGCATCACACCTACCACCAAGGTATCACAGTGTTCTACCATAGTTCATTGAGTCCCCTCCGTACCTTGATCTCTTCCTTGGTAACCTGAATTCTACAACCAGATATTTGGGGTGTGTTTTGCTTTGATTTTGTTGGTCTCTTTGTTTTGTTTCTTTATGTCACACATGTGCAAAACCATTCAGTATTTGTCTTTCTCCTTCTGACTTAGCATAATCTTCTTCTGTTCCATCAAAGTTGTTATAAAGAGCAAGAGTACTATAAAGAGAAAGAGTACTATTTCTCTGTGTGTGTCTACCATATCTTCTTAATTTACTCATCTGTTAGGCACTTAGGTTGCTTGTATAACATGGTTATTGTAAATAGTGCTGCAGGAAATAAAAGGATGCCTATAATCCATTCAAATGGGTGTTTTTCACTGTCCATATAGATACCAAGGAGTGACATTGCTGGACTATATGGTAAGTGATGATGAACATTTTTCATGGTCCTGTTGATTACTTGCATGTTTTTTTTGGTGAAGTGTCTACTTAGCTCTTCTGCCCATTTTTTTGATTGGGTTTTTTGGTTTTGGTGTAAGTTGTGTTGTTGTATGAGTTCTTTGTACTTCTTGGACATTGGCCTTCTGTCAGATGCTCCTAAGGTGTAAGGTTAAATTATTTGAGCTCTTTTTTACTACTCAATGTGGGCCTATGTTGCTGACTACTTTCCTTTTAATACCACGTTTGCATTATCCTATAGATTCCCATAAGCACTTAAGCATTATGAAAAACTTGTACATTTGTATATTGTACATTTACAATGTTTACTTTTCCATGATTGTTTCAGGACTAATTTTTTTCTCTAAATGACATCTATTTCTCCTGGGGACAGGGGGATAGAGGGAAGAAGAGGGAAGAAAATCAGTAAAATTTCTACTCTGAACTTTTAATATTTTCATAATACTAATTGGATGCTATAGCAAAACCCTTTATCAAAAAGCACACCAGAGAAGCAGTGTTTCACAAAATGTTGACTGTATAAATACAAATACTAAAAGACTTGCTATTCAAATAGGACAACCAAATTGTCTATACATAATTTACAAATGCAATATATGACTCTGGGAATAAACAGTAACTGTGCACATAAGTGCTATTACAATATATAAATTATGCTACAGTATGGAATATTAAGTAAACCCTTGAGACAAAATATAATTGAAAATCAGATATATTTCTCATATTTACAAAAGAAAAGAGGGAGAGAGAAAAGAAATCAATAGCAAGAGAGAAATGATATTGCTACAAACTATCAGAAAATTAAAATGAAAGTCAGAAAATACCAAATACCATGAAGTTAGAGATTATACAGAACAAAAGGAACTCTCATTAAAACAAATGGTGGGAATATAAATTCAAACAATTGTTTTGAAAAACTGCTAGACAGTATCTACTAAAGTTGAACACATAGACTTTGTGATCCAGCAATCCCATTTCCAGTACATTATGCATTGTTCAGAATTGCACATGTATTTGTACCTAAAATATATATTTTAAAATTTTATAGCTGTACTATTCATACTACTTCAAAACTGGAAACATAGTCCCATCAAAAATAAAATGGATAAATAACATATTTCTACAATGGAACACTGTATAACACTAGAAATGAGTAAAGCGCTATATGCAATAAAATGGGGAAAAAATCTCAATCTTAATGTTAAAGAATGCAAGCATATAGCATATAATTTCATTTAAATACAATTTTAAAATAAGTAAAATTATTGTAAGGTATTATACAAAGGTAGGGCCGGTAAAAAAAAAAAAAAAAAGTAGTGGTGACGGTGGGGAAGCAAATGCCAGAGGCATGGGAATTCTGAGAATTGGTAATATTCTGTATCTTGATCTAGGAAGTGGTTAGATTGTTCATTTTAGAAAACTTCAAGTTTTTTACTTGTAAGTTTTGTATTAATCTGTGCTTGTATTTTACTTCAATAACAGAAAGCTGTGAGCACACATACTATTATAATTACATATAACATAATTAAATCCAATCTTAAGTAGTAAGAAGGGTAACTACAGAACAGGCTACATTTTGTGAGACAAATATTCCAGGCTTTAAAAGGAAAAAAAAGCAAATGTGTTCTTTGTGGTTTGAATATGCACTGATCACATATCCTCCTTTCTAGAGGGATCATTTGTGTAATATGTCTATGTATATTGTAAGGATAATTTTTCTTTGTTAGTCATTTATATAACTACTTAAAAGAGAAAGGGATTAAATATGTAATTTTACATGTCCATCCAAGTAGATCAATAGATCATTTTTGGATCAGACATACATTTTTAAGTACAGATGACAGCTGCTAAATTTCACCCAGTTTCCTGCCCACTTATCAATCTTCACCTAACCAGAAACCTCCATAAGTACCAAAGGAAAAGGGTAAGAAAGTTCAATATAATTGTAGGAAATCTTTCAACCAGGAAGAGAAATCAAACACTACAAATTAGACTTTAAAACACCCACAGTTGGTTAATGCTATTTTTAGTCTCTTTAAAAATAAAATCTGTTGTGTTTTTATACATAACCTAGTCCATAAAAATTTCTAATTCCAATAGATTAATTCATTATACAGAAAACAGTGACATAAACACATAATCACTTACCTACTGAACCAGTAAGTTTATAAATTATATGAATGTTTTTAAGTTACAGATTTAATATAAAATGTCACACAGTTTAGATTCTATAAACATACACATAATTACAGTTATACTAACCTTTGCTATACAAATGTCAGCTCTGATTGATGGCAACAGTCCCTATAATAGAATCTGACAGCTTACAGATTATACCTGCCCCTTGGGACACTACAACAAATCAGTTAGTTTCAACTACTTCCTTTCCTACATTTTCTATGTCCCCTGCTCTCCCATCAATTCACATGCATGAATGCAAACTCGCGTGTGTAAAATACAAAGACCTCTGGAGTATCTAGTTATATTTATGTCAAGGACTACAGCTTTTAATTGTAAAATAAAAATATAAAAATTAACTGGAAATTTTTCAAGTTTGAAACTACAGATATGGTCAAACTAATGCATAAAGAATGCAATCTTAAACTTTTCTTAGTATTTTCACGTTGAGAAAAAAATATTTTTAGTTAAAATTTTATAACTAACATTTATTAAATAAAGTTTAACTCTAGGAAATTCTAAAACGTTTGAAGGAACAGAAGATGGAGTGTTACAAGTAGGGGGAAACGTGTTTGTAATATATAATTCAAAATTTATGAAAATACTTTCTAGACTACATGGCAACAGCTGGCTAGAAAACTCTTTGCCATTGATTTAAAACACTTTCCAACAACCCCAGAATTATATACCAAAATCTAGTGTTACCACCATAAGTTTGTAAAGCTTGAATGCTTGGTTATACTGAAACTTAACCAATTATACAGCAGAGAAAAATACAAAAAAAATTTATATTGCCATGTGTATAGCCCATAATGACCTTGTTCTCATCATTATAACTGCCGACCCATAATATTCCAGAATTTCATTCCATTAAAACATCACAGAACAAAGATTCTGATACAACCAAAGGATTCTGTTTTCTCTCAAAAGCAGACTCTTGATAAGTGAATCATTTATGATAGAAACTTGTCCTGTAGTTAAGTAGTGTTCTTACAACTGGGATATGACTCAGAGAGAAGAGGTTTCCTTGGTTTATTGAGATTTTGTTTTTCAAACTGGACTAATAACATCTGTCCTTTGAAAACAGGGCAGTTACATGACTTTGAACATTTGACAGTCACCAACTCTTCCTTGTCACATACAAAGCTCGAGTTGAAGATCAATTTCTTACAAATACAGCAGATTGCAATACTAAACTACTAAAATATCAAATGTGATAAGAAAAAAAGATGCACCTTTTCACAAAAATGATCAAAAAAGTCATTTGATGTTAATAGTTTAGTAATTCAAGAAAAACAATGGGTTTGTTTGGGGTTACCACTGGGAAGAAGGCAGATGAAGAGAGGAATCTAAAACCTTATCAACAAATTATAGTAGGATACATACTGCTGAAAATAACTGCAATTAGCTGTCCTTATCTTTAATCTACTTCTATTATTTGAATTATTTCTATTGTGCCCAGAAAACATCAACAACAACAACAAAAGCAGAACATTTATACTAGTTAAACACAATTCATGGTTATCCAAAGGAAAGCTTCTCAATAGAAGTATGTGATCACTCACACTCATTATTTTCTGATG
This sequence comes from Galemys pyrenaicus, assembly GCA_019455555.1. Taxonomy (NCBI): domain Eukaryota; kingdom Metazoa; phylum Chordata; class Mammalia; order Eulipotyphla; family Talpidae; genus Galemys; species Galemys pyrenaicus. The sequence goes on along the minus strand of JAGFMF010011446.1, from coordinate 6,968,195 downwards.
TGTCAATGGTTAGGAATACGAAGAAAAAGGCAAGAATTTTGGAAACTTATACTTTAAGGAGAAAATACAACAAAGAAGTAAGATCTAGTCCAAACAATCTGGTATGTTAAGAAATGCAATGGTGGGCCTCCCTGGTGGCGCAGTGGGTTGAGCAACGCACTATGAAGCAAACGGCAGCCATTGCAGCACAAGTTCGATCCCTGCTGCCGGCCAGGGAGGGGACCCACATGGTGCAGCAGACCTCTCCTGCTGTGCCCGCTGCTCCCCTCAGCAGTGTACT
>JAGFMF010011446.1:6909559-6965435 GCA_019455555.1 Galemys pyrenaicus | reverse complement strand
TGAGGTGATGGTGCACGGGTGAAATGGTGGTGGGTACCCCCTGGGGACTACAAATGATGTCAAATATAACTAATAAAAAATATATATATTAATAAAAAAGAAAATGAAAAAAAAAAAAAAAAGAACTGGCTAAGTCTGTCAAATTTCCAGGACCTAATAGTCATTCTCTATTCAGTTAACTAAACTGTTTTTGCCATACTATCCATGTTTCTTTAAGCAAATCACTTACGAAGATAGTTTACTATCCTATCCCTGGTGCTTGGGAGCTGAAGTTAAAATGTAATTTTGCCTACATGGGTTATTTACTAATTTTTCATACGAAAATAGCTTTGCCTTTTGACTGATCCTTATTTGATTATTAGTGGTATAGACATGTTATGTTTTGAAAGTCTGCATTTTTTTCCTTGTTGGATGAGTCTATTCTTACACTTAGTGTTTATATCATCAATGCTCGTAAACTCACCCTTCAATACTGGTATTAAGTATAAGTAATAGAGCCATTTGGATGATGATCTATCAAAATCTAAAATGGACAAATCAGTATAATCCTCATCATTGACCTTTTTCTCCACATAGTGCCTAATATCCTAGGCACTATGCTATGCACTATGCAATGATGAAGAAAAATAAAGTCAGATAGCACTTGATGTCAGAGAGCTTATATTTTAATGGAGGTAGACAAGCAATAGGTATTATTCAAAAACCTGTAAGATACAAAGTTGTATCTGTGATAAGCTACAAATGCTAAACCATGCAATGTCATGACAAAGTAAAATTTAAAAATTTGAACTAACTATAGAAATCATAAAGACTACTAAGAAAATGGCAGTCACCTTAACATCTAAGGAATGAAAGAGAATTAATTAGGTGAAAAAAAGAGAGCTACAGCAGAAACAGATCAATTATATAGAGCATGTGGAAGATAATATGGATGAGACTGGAAAGGACTAAAGTTTGGTGGACATGTTATGGACAGGGTCAGACTGTATACAGTATTAGCCACTTCCAGGAACTGTATTCTTTTCACTAAAATACCATGAGTGGCTTTATTTATTTAGTTGTGGTTTGTTGTTGTTTTTCACAAGATAGAGTATGGAAGTGAAAAGGGGAAGAATGCACTAACCATATTGCATTTCTGGCTACCTTAGGGAAAGAATTGGAGGGGAGAATTGATGGTGGCACCCCAGCTAAAACATTATAAAAGTAAAGTGAGTAATGAGAGGGGAGTCAGAATAGGATGACACATTAGTGAAATTAGAAATGACATGGATAAATCTAAAAAAATATTTAAAAGGTAAAATCAATAATCAATAGAAATTAGTACTGGCTTGAGTATATTTACCTTATATTTCAATACAAGCTATATTTAAGCTAAATACAGTCATTCACTTTTTTAAGGAAATGTAATATAAGAACATAATTCCCTCCTTGTCTGACATTTACTTCTCTTTACCATTCTCCTTGTTGAGGGTGAGATAATCACAAGTGAAACATTAAAAAATACTAAATAGAATTACAAGTAAATCTCTGAAAAAATTTTCAAACCTGATTTAATAATCTAATGATAGAAAATTAAATCTGATTAGACTCTTCCCCTTTTCCAGATCATTATTGCCAACACTTTTACCTATGTATCAAACAACATTTTACAAGCTCATCTTAACAGTTATAGGAAAACAGTGAAGGGGTTAAAACAACAACAACAAAAATAAACAAAGCCAAATATAAAGGAATACTACTAGGTGAGACCTATCATTTATTAACAGTAATTAACCTTTTAAGTTTTTAAACTGTCTTGAGAATTTTATTAAAAGGAAAAAAACAACTATTTTGGGGAATCAGCAATTGTAAGGACCACAGATAATCTACCCCTTAGTATTTAATGTCATATTTCTGAATAAGTTAATTTTTTAAAATTACACTAACATTTGTGATGATCAAGTTCCCATATTGCTACTTACTAGTGGCAGGATTTTTTTCTGCAATTTAATAGGTAATTGGGAGGCTTTATTTATGAACATCAAAAATATCTATTTACTTTTATTTTCACTTCCTTGTCTGGAGGGAAACTAGATTGCTTTTAAAAATGCTTATCTCTTGTATTATAATTTTATAGTAATAGATATTCTGACTTTTTACTTTAGAAGGAAAAAAAAATAGGTTTTCTATTGGTTTTTGACCTGTACTAAAACAAGATAGCAAGAAAAGACTTTGCAAGCAGGATTCTTTAAGTAATTTAAAAATAAAATCTCTAATTACTTAGTTGTTTTTACTTAATGTCCAGAGGAATATGAAACAATCATGATAGAAAAAGTAATTAAATGTTGATACTAAGTAAATAAAACAAAACCCATTAATAAGAAACCATTAGTAGAGTATGACCCCCCTCATCTCTTTCTTCCTCTAATACTGTAAAATGAGCTATTTTTCTGCAAAGAAATATTCATGGAATACGCAAAGCTGTTTTATTTTTTTAAGTGAAGGCAAGGATAATTAGATTCTTGAGTGCTTTTAAATTATACTCTAAGAAAAGGGTCTCAAATAATACATAATTTGCATTCACTAGACAGATTTTTATGCATCAAAAATTAGTTCTCTCACTAGTTTCTCCAGTCCAAGTATATTTTAAAAAGTTAAGAACAGTAGGTTATATACAGGCATAGATATTTCGCTCAAAGCATTTTAATATATTTTATATGGATTGCTATTAAACCTCACAAAAACAAAAATAATCACTAACTACTACTAAGAATTACATGATGCTTCCAAGTAATTTATAGCTTATTTACTAATAAAAGCAAAGAGGCATTCTTCAAATAGAATTCTCACTATTTCTTAGTGGTGTGCTTTCAATGCAGGATTTGGTTATCCTGGCAAATAATATTTACATCTGGGGATTTTAGAACGTGCAAACACATTGGTTTTTATACTATTTTATACTGTTATAAATAGTATAATTTATACTATTATGGTATATTACACAAAAATATAAAAAAATACAAATACAAAAATAGTGTAAGAGTGTTTTATACTATACATATAAACACATGGTTAACACTTTTTACACTTATTATTCTTCTTAAAAATTGATACTTATCTGTTAGGCTCTATTTCTACTTTTTAGATACTCCTCCTTATAAAAGAAAAGTTTTAAAATAAATTTTATTTATTAGTTACCAAATTACATAAAATTGGACATGCAAATAGAGAAAAATGAGAAAAAGCAAAATGTTTAGATTAAGGATTGAAAAATCATTACTGTCACCAAAAAACACACTATTGTTTGTGTAGTCACTTGAAAAATTATGATTAAACACTCCAGAATCACCCTCAAAATATAAAAGAATATTTTTGTTTTTTACTCTGGCTTTAAAATACATACTGTTGGGCCTCCCCTGGTGGCGCAGTGGGTTAAGCAGCGCACTACGAAGCAAATCGCAGCCACTGCAGCACGAGTTCGATCCCTGCTGCCGGCCAGCGGGGGGACCCACATGGTGTGGCAGACCTCTCCTGCTGTGCCCGCTGCTCCCCTCAGCAGTGTACTTCTGTTGATCTGCCTGTTCTGTTCCCCGCTCTCTGTGGTGAATCCTCTCACCCCCCTACACCTCTGGCCTGTACCCCAGTGTTTGTATGCATAAATAAATAAATCTTTAAAAAAAATAATAAAATACATACTGTTGGCGGCTCCTCAATCTACTAAGAATGGACTTCCCTATGATCCAGCAATCCCACTCCTAGGAATATACCCAAAAGACACAAAAACACTGATTCAAAAGAATACCTGCACCCTAAGGTTTATTGTAGCACTCTTTACAATAGGTAAGACCTGGAAACAACCTAAATGCCCCAAAACAGATGAGTGGATCAGGAAGCTATGGCACATATACACGATGGAATACTACTCGGCAATCAAAAAAGAAAAACTAGATGCATTCATAGGAACATGGATGGAACTGGAAGGGATTATGCTCAGCGAAGTAAGTCAAAAGGCAAAAGAAAAATACCAGATGGTTCCACCCCTGGGAGGAATATAAGGGAACCAAATAAAGATCAAGGAAAGGAATAAGAACAATAATAATAATAATAACAAGAAAGAAACAAAAAACCAAAAATGAAAAGACAAAGACAAACTGGGGACACTTGGTGGGGAGGGAAGAGGGGAAGGGTGGAGGGCAGACGGGAGCACGGGGGACTGAGGTAATGGTGCACTGGTGATATGGTGATGGGGAATACATGGGGATTACAATTGATGTCAAATATATTTAAATTTTAAAAAAATTTTATTAAAAACATAAATAAAATATATACTGTTAAAAAGAAATCTCAAAGCCAAACAATTGAATATAGTGAAATAAGAAGCAATACTATAAAAAGAAATTCCACATTAATTCCTAAACTTCATCAATACCCAAGAATAGTTAGATCTCGTCATTAAGATCTGGGTTTTTCTACTGGTTTGAAACTGTATCTATGCTGAAAAGGCTTTATAAAAGTGATTATAAATCATTAGCATTCCTCACTGATTTATGAAACAGGTACAGATTTTAATCAGCGAGTTAAATGATTTTATCTTGAATGTCCTTAGTTACATAGCACAAAAGTGCAGATCTTCACAAAAATCCAAAACGTCAAACAAATCCTTTTGTCCTGATAAAATCTGCATTGTACATCATTTTCACTTTCTCTTACTGCTTTATTCTATATTTTGTTATCAAACAGTTTGAACTCATGTTACTTTCTTTTAATCTCTTCATACCATATATGGGTGAGAGAGGAGTGGGGGAAGAAGTGGTGATTATTTTGAGTAAGCTGTAAAACTATACTCCATTTTGCAGAGTAAAATAATCAATATAACAATATGACAATTTCATTGCCTAGCTCTATAAAACAGAGAGACATGGACTGTTGAGCTGATTTTAATTTTAAGCTATACATAACTTGATAAAAAGAATCATCAGATTAACTTTGCAGTGAAAAACTATGAAAGACAAATTTGTAATAATGCTATTCTAATTAATGATTTCAATATCAGTGTCCTATAGGGTTGTTTTGCAACCTTCTATATTTTATTAAGCATATCTGCCAATTTTGATCTTACTGTGCTTTCATTTCCTGTTAAATGTTTTTTAGTATCTATTCCTAAATCATACACACTGTCTTTTTTAATAAGAAAAATTCCAAAACATTTCAAATAAACATCCAAACAAGCATTAAGTAAAACAAAATATTCACACAATGTTGTATTACTGTGGGGAGAAGTCTCTGTAGATCCCTGGGAAGATGCAAGTAGAGCGTTTTCAACTGAACAATTGAGAACTGTATCAAAAGTGACTCAAAACCATGAAAAGTGTGGTGCTGGTAAACATTTCATTAAGTTGAAGCCCAGAGACTGCAAACCTAAATTTTATAAAATGGTTATGGTTTAGCAATAATTGGCTTCTTCTCAACTGTGGCAGGATAATTTTTCAGTATACTGTAACAACAATATACTTATAACAAAAGAATACATGTTCATGCAATGTACAATGCAACAGTTACTGCTCTCCATATTGTTCCAACACTTCCTTTAAACACTATACTGTTCTGTCTGGTAGAACTTTCTGTGAATATAGTAATGTTCCATAGCTGCATTATGTAATTCAGTCATCACTGGTAATTACTGAGCAAGTGAAATGAGGCTAATGCAAATGAGGAAAACAATTCTTGATTTTGTTGAATTTTAATTTAAATAGTTACATGTGACTTGTAGCTACCATAATGAACATCACTCTCTAAATTCTCAATTTAAATGCATGTCACCTATCAACAAAAACAACAAAAAAGCTCTTATACAGGGAACAGACCCAATGAATCCCTGGACTGAAAGAAATATGAGGCTATGTTGATGTATAAAAGTGTGATGGTAACATTTATGGACATGTTATTGATGAAAGTGAATATAAGGGAACCTCTTAACCTGAACCTATGAAGAAGCAACCTAAAAACCAGAAGAAAATGTTTTATTCTTCACCATGTTAACTTAATTTCTGAGATATCCTCTATTTGTTTTTCTCAGTGTTCAATCTGTTACAAGGGTAACAGTGAGTATGTGTGCAAGGGCAGGAATGAGAGCAAATGAATGATATTCTTAAGTGTTATTAGACAAGTACAATTAACTTAGTATCTACAATAAAAGGAATATTCTGCAGTTATAAGATGTCAAGCAAATTGAAGTATCATTCAATGATATGTAAAAATATTTACTGGAAAAGGTAGCAAAATAATACACAATCAACCTAAATTTTTTTCAAGTTATACATATGCCAAGAGAAAAAAGATTAGAGGATAAACATTAAACTCTAATTTTATGTATTTTTTCTGCAATGAGCATGTTATCCTTCTGGAATCAGAAAAAAATGTGGGGTATGTAAATTCTCAAAATAAAATTAACTTTTTAAAATTCATACTAATTTTAAGAATGTCACAAAGCTACAGTCAGAAATAAAAACCACAAAAAACAACTGTAAGATATAAAATAGTTAAAAATTTATTACCTAACATATTATTTATCATAATACCTATAGACATGCCCTCTAGTGTTCTAGTGACGTTGAACATCCAAGAACAATAGGCAGTAAGTATTGCTATATAATGAATTTAACTATGGTTAAAATCAATGATGAACCCAAACAGTTTTTTTTTATAAGAATTATTTATGAGTATATACTGTCACAAAGCTTTACAAAAATAAGGTTTCATGTATTTCCAGTTTTGGTATTGAAAATAATTTTTTTAAAGATTTATTTATTTATAATACCACCACTGGGGTACAGGCCAGAGGTGTGGAGGGTGAGAGGATTCACCACAGAGAGCGGGGAGCAGAACAGGCAGATCAACAGAAGCACACTGTTGAGGGGAGCAGTGGGCACAGCAGGAGAGGTCTGCAGTGCCATGTGGGTCCCCTCCCTGGCTGGCAGCAGGGATTGAACTCATGCTGCAGTGGCTGTGGTTTGCTTCACAGTGCGTTGCTTAACCCACTGCGCCACCAGGGAGGCCCCTGAAAATAATTTTTGTAGACATGTGCAAACTATGAACTCAAAAGAAGCTATTTAGATTAGTCATGGAAACTACAGAAAGTATAGCACTCTCTATAATTCCTAAAATTAACTGGCCTGGGACTTGCATTTCAGGTTTACAACAACATTGCACGCTAAAATAGACCCAAGTTCCATGAATAAAATAAATGTAGTTAAATTTAGATCATGATTAAATTCTAAACATTCAACTGTTCAATAACTGAGATGAAAATTCATACTTCATTTATATTTAGAGAATATTTGATCAATTTGTTTTAAGAAATCAAATACATCACACCTACCAACAACATATACAAGTTCCTTAATATGTAAATACTATAAAGTTTCAAAAGCGTTGTTTTCCATAAAGTATTTTAAGGAACTGTGTTGAGAGAAAATTTGGTCTAAAAAAATATACTTTTACATATTAAGTTTTGGTCAGAGCCGAATACTTTAAATTAAAGGCACAGCACCTAAAACAACTGGTGTCGACTTCTTAAAACTACCAAACAAGCCTTTTTCTCACTTGATTAAAGCTTCCCTAATTTGGTGAAAATATTCCAGATGACCTTTTATCAAAGGAAGTTTTAGAAACAGAAGTTTATTTTTTTTTTTAAAGATTTTATTTATTTATGCATACAAGCACTGGGGTACAGGCCAGAGGTGTGGGGGGGTGAGAGGATTCACCACAGAGAGCGGGGAGCAGAACAGGCAGAAAAATGTAACATTTAGAATTAAAAAATACACAAACCTACATTAAAAACTCTCCAGAAGGCTCACTATCAAGAATGCAGACAACAGATAAAACAATCAATGGGCTTAAAAATGAATCAGTGGATATTAAGTCTGAACAACAGAGAGAAAACAAATTTAAAAAATAAAAAGAACAGATCTCAGGGCCCTGTGGGACAATAATAAAACACCTAATATTCCTGGTTTGTGGAGGCCAAGGAGAGTAGATAGAGTATGGAGCAGAAGAAATAAACACTGAACATCTTCCAAGTTTGACAAAAACAAACCTATAGAATCAAGAAGCTAAACAACCCCCAACAAGACAAACCAAAAAAGAAAACCTATGGCTATATACATCATAATCAAAGTTCTGGAAACTAAATACAAGAAAGAATCTTAAAAGGAGATTGAGAGAAACAAGAGTAAATGTAGGAGAGCAATAATTTGAATAGCACTTGATCTTTTTGAGAAATCCTTAAGGGCCAAAAAAGGAAAAAAAAAAAAATCGGGACATTTTCAAAGTACTGAAAGAAAAGAACTCACAACCTATAAGTCTATATGTAAGAGATTTGAGCAAAAGTTCTCTCCATTCACAGCCAATATAGGAAACAAACAAAAAGCCTCATGAAATAACCTATCTCAACCCTCCAAACTGTACAAATAAACTCAACACAATATAAGGATGAACAAACAAATATAAAAAAAAGGATGAGAACAATTTTAGAAGTCAGAGCACATGTTTGTTTTGACACAAGTTAAGGCCAGGACTGCAGAAAGATTTTCAAAATTTCTGGTCAGTTTTTTCACTAAGGTTCAAAGGAACACTGAATCTATGATATTATGGAGGAATGAAGCAGGATTAATTTTAGATGAGAAAAAAAATAGAATGGAAAAGTACAATCACTCAATGAGATCAATGAAAGCACAATGTATGTTGCAAAATAGTATATCTTCATAAAGGGAACATATAGAGAGATAAGTTTGAAATTAGTGGTAGATGGAAAATAAAGTTGGAAAATTGTTTGATGTTTTTCACTGATTACATATACTGAATTTGTTCAAAGTTGCACAAAGCTACTTTTCAGTTGAACACCAAATAGATATTTTTCCTGAAAACAAATCTTAGAATTACAGTTCTGTCTTGGAAAACTAAATTTTACATTCAAACCAATAAATTATAACTGCTGTTAGACCTGACAGTCCCTAGTGAACAACAAAACAGAAAATAGATCACATCTCATATCATACTTAATTTATACAAGATTCTTAACAAGCAAGGTAGTTGGATTTAATTCAATAAGCAATAAAGAACCAATGAAAGTTTATGAGCAAGGGAATAATATGATCAGAACACCCTGACAGAGAATTTGCAAATGAGATTAATTTGTCTTCCCGTATTACAAAAAAACCAAAAAGCCATAAACTACCAATACTGAAGATATTTTTCAGATGACAGGGAAAAATCAAGGTTATATTTAATTATTAGGAAATTAATTTACCAAAAATATATACAATTGGGAATCATTAAAAAGCTATTAAAATTGCAAGATGGAAAAAATAGGAAAAGCAGAAAATTAAAACTCCACATATAAAAATTGAGTACATTTGTATTCCCACATACTCTTATAATATTGCTTTGGTCTCTCTATAGTCTTATGTCAGAATCAGTGATAGCAGAACATTCTATTAAATTATCTGTGAGGCTAGACAGAAGGACAAAGTGAGGAGATTAGTAAATGTTTTCAAATCTAGAAAAATTAGGATCACTGATAGTAGGCAAAAAGGAATTGAATAAAAGATAAATCCAAAAGAGGAAGTTCAATTTATAAATGTATATTACTGCGGTCAAACACATGCTCCATGTTTACAGAATTAAATGAAGATGAACAGAGAAAAGACAAGAAAGAACTTTCTGAAGTAACGGAAAGAGTTTATATTTTAATTCTGGGAATTATAAGGCTATACAGGCATCTGTCAATACTCATCTAACTCTCTACTTAAAATCTGTGAATTTATTGTATATAAATTATATCTCAATCCAAAGTTCTCTAGAATTTAAAAAGCCATTATTAAAATATAAATTACCATTGAGACCCAAAAAAGTAAACCAGAACAGGCTAGATAAAATGCTTTTTTACAATACTAAAAATATTATCTCTTCCATAATTTCAAAATTAGCAAACAGAAAGAAAGCTATTAAAAACACTTCATCTTTTCAAACATTTCAACCAAAATCCAGGGGGAGAGTGCATAACAGCAGCCTCCAAATGTCTAAAATAAGGAACAAAGGTGATCTGTTTAAGGAGATAGGAGGTAAGGCTTTTGAAGCTGCAAGTATATCACACTACATGAAAGTGTGAAGAAACATGACTCTGATATTAAGACAAAGGAAGAGTGGTGAGGCAAAAAAGTTCTTTCATGTTGCCTTCAAGTGAGCTCATATATTTCAAAACCTATTGGTGTAGATAGGACACTAACCACAGTATTGACTCCTAAGTCTGAGATGGAGTAGTTGTATTAAAATCACCTACAGCTTTTTCTCTAAACCACAGAACACTTTATCCCTTTTCCTTTTCTAAGCTTTATGTCTTCCTAAGAATCCCATACGTCCCTTTGACTGAAAATGTCTACCAAAAGAACACTTCACTAACAAGTCAGATCCCTTCAGGATAAGGGAGCAAACAAGCTGAAAATTACCAACTGTTAAACACTAAACAAGAAACTTTATTTTTTAAATTGGACTATTTTTCATTGAAGTAACACTGGATTACAACCTTGCAGGATTTAAGGATCCCTACCTCTTCAGATGTATAGTACCATACCACATCTACCATCAAAACACCCATATTCTTTACTATAGTTCTCTGGGCCTCCTTTCGCCATCTCCTTTGCTTTCCACCTTCATTCATTCCTCTGGTAGTGTCAATTCTACAGTCAGATTCTAGGGTTTGTTTTCATTTAGTCATATCTGTTCCTTTGTTCCATTTCTTTGTATTGCACAGATAGGCGAACATATCCAGGATCTTTCTCCTTCTGACGTATTTCACAGCTTAATCCTCTCCAGTTCCATCCATGTTATAGCAAATAGTAAGATTTTGGCTACTTCCATTTTTTAGCAATTGAATAGTATATCAGTGTATATACACCAAATCTTTGTCCATTCAACTTTCATTTAGCAGTTAGGTTCTACCATAGCTTGGCTATTGTAAATAGTGCTACAATGAACATAGGATAGCACATAGCCCTTCAAATGAGTGTTTTTCTAAACTCTGGGTAGATACCTGAATGGGACTGTTGTATCATATGGTATTTCTATTTTTAATATTTTAATATTTAATACTGCTTTGCATAAGGCCTTGACCAGTCTACATTCCCAACAACAGTGTAAAAGAGTTGCACTTACTCTACATTCCTGCCACACATTTTTTCTGATCTTTTTGATTTGAACCATTTTCACAAGAGTGAAGTGGTATCTTTTGGCATTTTCCTGATGGTGAGTGATAATGAATATGTTTTCATGTGCCCATTGTCTGTATATGTTTTCTTTGGAAAAGTGTCTATTTAGTTCTTCTGCTCTTGTTTTTTGTTGAACTGCATGAGTTCTTCAGAGATCTTAGATATTAAACCCTTACAGGTGCATGATACATACATATCTTCTACCACTCAGTAGGTATCTTTTTATCTTAATGATAGTTTCTATTGCTCTGCACAGTTTTTGAATTTGATATAGTCTCATGTGTTTCATTTCACTTTTGTTGCCTTTGCTGTTGGAGCTGAGTACCCAACAACATCATCGATTTTTTCTAATTTCTTTTGAAATAGGTATCTGGTCTTCACAAAAAATCTTTCAACTCTAATAGTATTAATATATATTAGGTACAATGTTCAAAATACAAACAGTTAGGACAGTAAATTGTCCAAGAGAAAGAGGATTGGCAAGAACAGCAGGCTTAGAGGCCAGGGTATTTCTTCATTTTTACTCCCAAACCACTGCTGAGGCAGGATGGGGCTTAAAAAGTCGATTTGTATAGTAAAGGGGAAACTGTATAATTAACTGACAAGAAAACTAATAAATAATTACATTAAGACTCAAATTATTCCTAGAGACCTTCTACTATGTCAGGTGCTGATAAAACTGAAATAAATGTGGGTTATAATCTATCCATCCAATGCATCGATCTCCCAGATATAACTGTGAACTGATTTTCCATCTTTTTTTTTTTAAGAAGTTGTAGAGGAGATTAAATTTCTTTTAATTTATTTATTTATACATATTTTACATAACTATTAATTTTTGTACAGTATTTGCTTTCTCCTCTCAGGTATAGTCCCCATAAAATTCCCACCACTAATTCATCTGTGTGCCATCGCCATAATCCCTTGTACTCTTCCCTCCCCTGTTTTGATCCCTCTTTCTCCCCCTTCCCTGCAGAATGTTTCTGATTTATAGTTGTCTATTAATTTCGTTTATTATTATTATTTTTTCCTGATCTTTTATTTGGTTCCCCTGTATTCCTCCTTTAAGTGAAACCATCCAATATTTTTCTTTTTCCTTTGGACTTACTTCACTGAGCAAAATTCCTTCCAGCTCCATCCAAGTTGCTACGAATAGCAAGAGTTTATCTTATTTGATTGCTGAATAGTATTCCATTGTATATATATACATCTACTTGATCCAGTCATCTATTTTAGGGTATTTAGGTTGTTTCCATATCTTACCTATTGTAAATTAATTTTCCATCCTTGTTATGTGGTTCAATGTACCTGACATACCCATTATACAATGTTCAATGTTGGTGCCCCAAAAGACATTTCCACCTAGAATATGTAAATGTTGTTTTATTTGACAAAGGGCCTTTGCACATATAATTAAGGTAAAGACATAGAGATAAGACTATCTGAGTAAGAGTGGGTTGGAATCCAAGAAACAGTGTTCATAAAAGAGTCAGAGGAAAGGATATGTAAAGAAATCCAAATGTACAAGAGGCAGAGATTGGAGTGCCAATGGGTGAAGGAATGTCAAGAATTGACAGCAACTAAGAGAAACTAGGAGACAGGTAAACATTTAGTACTCTTGGAGAATCTGGAAGAAAATCACCCTACTGACATTATGAATCAGGATTTCTGACCTCCAGAACTGTTAAATTACATTGCCATGCTTGTGGCAATTTTGTACAGCAGTCCTGGGAAACCAATAAAACCTCAATCACATTTTAAATGTATGTCTAGTCATTAGTTCATATTTCACTATTTCATCTCTTTTCCACCAAACTTCCCTGAAATGTCACATTAATATTTGGTCATCAGTTATTATTTTTAAAAGCATAACTAACATTACTATATATTATAACCATCAATAATAATCTAACTGTAGTTCTAATATGGATTTTGCTTATTCCATCATACTGTAAGATCCCTGAAGTCAGAAACTACATCTTAAGTGTTTTTGTTGTCATTCCTCTCCCCTAATATAAAGCTACATAAAATGCATGACTTAATAATTTTCTATTTGATATATTAAGAATATCTAAAAACATTTTATTATAAGTTAAACCATTTTTAGAATGAGTAGATGAGTGGCACCATTTAGAAACATATATATTTCCCTGTCATTGAAAACTGAAGTCAAGGGCCTCCCTGGTGGGGCAGCAGGTTGAGCGCTGCACAGTGAAGCAACCTCAATGCAGCAGTGGGTGTTCGATCTATGGCCAGGGAGGGGACCCACATGGTGCAGCAGACCTCTCCTGATTCACCCACTGCCCCCCTTAGCAGTGTATTTCAGTCCATCTGCCTGTTCTGTTTCCCACTCTATCTCTGATGAATCCTCTCACCTCTCACGACTCTGGCCTGTACTCCAGCTCTTGTATGCATAAGTAAAAATAAATAAAAACTGAAGTCTACTCTTACTTACACCCTTGATCCCTATTGTTTTATACAAGAAATACTTATTGTGAATGAACTTAAAATATATAACAGAAATCTAACACCTTCAGAATACAGCCAGAATCACAGCAGTTAGAACAGACACCACAAAATAAGGCATCAGCAAAACATCTTTTGTAGGGTAGATTGTGTTTACAAATAAAAGAAGTTTATTACAATTGTATGATGTTTAACATTTACCTAAGACATAGTTACTTTTCAACAAGTTTTTCATTACCTGAAGAAAAATGGAATTAAATAAAAAATCTAAGTATACAACATACCTGAGTTCGTAAAATTTCACTTTTGGACAACTGCATATCACCAGTCAGTTCTTTCACAACGATGCCCAGTGGTTCTAGACGTTTGCTGAAATAATTTGTCATTTCAGCTGCCAAGGCTTTCATTGGAGCAACATATACAATCTGCACCAAAGAAACACTAGTTTGATGAATGGCAAAAACTACAATGTCATTTGTTCCACAGCAGACAATATAAGTCACAATTTATTGTGAAATATGAATCCAGCCACTTCAAGTGAAAAATCTTAATAGTGATATATGAAAATTACTTATCTTCATTGGAAAAGTGCACAGCTGTTTAAAGGACAATGAAGTTTGTTTATACAGCCCTATCACTTTGAAAACTGGTTTTCTGCTTCAAAGCTAAATGCATTTTCATGGCTTTCTATGGGAACAATGGAATTTTCATAATACAAATAGGGCTTGCCTTACTAGCAATGAAGCAAATCAAGCAGTGTTTCTTATATGACTTCATGTACCGTCTTTATAAACTTCCAGATTTCATAAACATTTACAACTGTAAAATAATTTTAATTGAATAATTTAAAAAGCTGTTGTCTGCTTTGTTAATTTCCTACCTTAAATTCATTCTTTTTGATAACACCTTGTTGAACATGTTGGCGGATTTCATGCAAAATTGTAAGCATTGCAATGTTGGTCTTTCCAGCTCCAGTAGGAGCACAGATAAGCATGTTCTCATTGGTGTTGTAGGCAGTTTCAAACACAATCGACTGGATTCTATTGAGTTTCCTCATTCCTTTAAAAGCCAGCTGCCCAACCTAAAAAGAGATGGGACTCATTAAGATGACAAAAATTTGAAAGACCCACATAAGACATTAAATGCAAATATTTAATTTTAAAAAAACTAACTTGTTTAGATTCTCAAAGTACCCTAATTTTAAACTGATGTACATGCAATTAAGAACTCAAAATATTGTACAAATCACTTTAGAACTGCTTACTAAATTTGAAAAATATGAGTCTATACTTGTGTCTTTGTGCACAATACTACAAAACAATGATAAATTAATAATGTAAGATCAAAACAGGTATCTTTTGAGTTAATATGATATTCTAGTTTATTCAGATTGGAGACAACCAGTTAAAGTGCAAGCAAGAAATGTCCTTGGATATAAGTCAGTAAGATACTGTTTTCAATGTTATAGATTTTTAAAAACCTACTTTTTGAAGAGGCAGCCACAATAGTAGGAACAACAATTATGGATTTACATTATTCAGTCTTACACTACAACATACACAATTGCAAGCCCTTTGATATATCAATAGTTATTATTTCATTTTTAAAAGAATTCTATAGTATAGGTACCATGGTTATATCCTTGTAATAGAGAAGAAATTTAAGACAGAACAGTTAAGGGCATGTCTGGTGGCACAGTGGGTTGAGCACTGCACTGTGAAGCATCTGTGATACAGCATCACGAGTTAGATCCACAGCCAGGGAGGGACACACATGGCACAGCAGAACTCTCCTGCCTCGCCCACTGCTCCCCTCAGCTCATCTGCCTGTTCTGCTCCCTGTTCTGTCTCTGGTGAATCCTCTCACCTCCCACAACTCTGGCCTGCACCCCAGCTCTTGTATGCATAAATAAATAAATCTTAAAAAAAAAAACAGAACAGGGCCCTCCCTGGTGGCGCAGTGGGTTGAGCAACGCACTATGAAGCAAACCGCAGCCACTGCAGCATGAGTTCGATCCCTGCACAGGCCAGAGAGGTGACCACATGGCACAGCAGATCTCTCCTACCTCGCCCGCTGCTGCCCTCGGCAGTGTGTTTCAGTCATTCTGCCTGTTCTGCTCCCCACTCTGTCTCTGGTGGATCCTCTCACCCCCCCAATTCTGGCCTGTACCCCAGCTCTTGTATGCATAAATAAATTTAAAAAAAAAAAGACAGAACAGTTAAATAATTCTCCCTAAACTTTTCCTATATAAAGCTTTTAGAAATTAAAAGTATAATGTCTGAGAGTAAATAAAACACTGAGTAGGTATAATGGCAGGAAAAGAGATATCAGTATCCTAAAGAAACAGATTTCTAAGCCAAGAATATTACTTAAAAGTAGTCAATTCATAAAGACAAAGAAGTCACTGGTCAATAAGACAAAAAGTAGTCTTAAAAGTTTATATACCTAATAATGAACTTTCAAAATGCACTAATCAGAAATCAATGACATACAAAGGGAATCAGACAAATCTACAATTATACTCAGACATCTCAATATTCCTCTTAGTGGCTAGAACAAGTTGGTATGAAAATCAGCAAAGTTATAATATACTTGAACAGCACTAACATTCCATTTGGTCTGACATTTTATTTAAAAATAAAAGAAAACATATTCTTCAGTTGCTTGTGGAACAAATATTTAGTAATACATGCTATATTCTGGTCATTAAGGAAAAATAAATTAAAAAGGTAGCAAAATTCATTCACAGTATGTTCTCTAATCACATTGTTATTAAGTTAGAAATCTTTAAATTGAAATGTGCTTAGAAAACATCAAAATATTTGGAATGAAGCAACATGCTTCTAAATAAAACATGGATGAAAGAAGAAATCAAAGGGAAATTAATAATCTAAGTTTTCTTAACTTTAGGAAAACAAATACTTGATATATCCATTGTGGATTCTGCAAGCAATACTCAGGGTTAAATATATAGCACTAACTACCTTTATGAGAAAAGGAGTAGGATTCCAAATTAGTAACTTCACCTTCCAAAATAAAATTAGAAAACACGGATAATTTAAACATAAACAGAATTACAAAACAATAAAGATAAAAGTAGTTATCAATGAAATGGGACACTGGAAAGCTTGCCTTCTCAAATGATCAAAAAACTAATCTCTAGCCACATTGATCAGGAAAAAATAGAGAAGACACAAACTGCCACTTTGAAGAATGAGAACATGGTATTGCTACAGAAGCTATAGATCTTAAAAGTATAACAAGGGAATGTTATAAATAATGTTAGGCCAATAAATTCGGTCACTTAGATAAAATGGACAACTTTCTTAAATAACACAAATTACCAAAGCTCACCCAAAAAGAAAAATGTAACTTAACGTCTGTTAAATAAATTAGGGATAAGGTTAAAATCATTCTCACAAAGAAAACTTCAGACCCAAATAAGTTCATTGGTAAATTCTACATAACATTTAAGGAAGAAATAATACCAATTCTACATAAAGTCTTATATATTCAAAAAAACCGGAACAGAGAAAATACTAATTCATTTATGAGACAAGCATTTCTTGGATACCAAAACCATACAAAATAAAATTACACTTCAAAATTACTCATAACCATAAAAAATTATAAATCAAAATTTAGTATATCAAATTCTACAATATAATAATATACAGGGATAGAACTGATTTAATATCAAAATTAATAAAATTCATACCTTAAAAATAAACTAAGAAAAACCATGCTATCAAAAGTGCAGAAAAAGAACTTGACAAAATTATGTTATTAATTTTAAAAAATTCTCTGAATATTTTAAATAGAAGGGAATTCCACAGATGTATACAAAATTCTTACAATTCACACCATATTTAATGGCAAAAGACTGAATCCTTTCCTTACTTTCAGGAGCAGAATAGGGATGTTATACTCATTCACCAATTAACACTGTATTGGAGGTGTCATTAAGTGCAATCCAAAGAAAAGTTTTTTTATTTGTAAATAAAGGCATTCACATAGGAACGAAAGAAGAAAACTTATTTAGAGATGACATGATTTTTCTGTTCAAAAAAATCTGATGTAGCCACTGATAAAATTTTCTGCAACTAGGTTTCTATAGCACATTTACACTCAGTTCATCACACTTTGTTCACAACTCTGAAATACCTTCACCAAGACGCAGTGCCAAAAATCATGTTCACAGCACACATGAATGTACCAGGCAAGGCTGAACCTCAGTTAAAGGTTCAGTATGCCTCGGTCTGGTTTCTTTGTCTTTAGACAGAACCACCACGGTAAGTTTGTTTCACCAAACCAGTATCATAATTAAGCGTACAACTTTCAGAGGTTTTAAGCAAAAGTAAAATTGGAGGTTCAGAATCTGGCATTTTCTATGAAGTTAATATATTATTTTCATAAATTATTTCAATAACTTTCATATTATTTTCTCAACTCATACTGAAGTGTGTATATTACAAGTATTCTTCTGGGAAGTAAGTGTTGTAGTTTAAAAATGTAAATTGCCATAATTAATTAGTGTTTTTGGCACAAACCATGGGACCTCCATTATAAGCAGGTGCACTTTTAATCACAGCAATAAAATAGAGGAGTGTCTCAAATTCTGTTGACTCCTACAAAGAAAATGTCATTTTCAGTTTCTTGGCTGATATTTATAGTAATAAATGGTTTGAGCACTGAGTTGAACTTTTACATAACTTCTACAAGCTTGCTTAGAATTTTTAATACGGTAAAGTATTTCGGCACTTACACGACCAAATAATTTCTTAAATACCTTTTTTTTTTTTTTTTTAAATTGAAGAGTTGAGGTATAGGTCAGTGGTGCAGGTGGTGAAAGGATTTACCAGAGACAGAGTAGGGAGCAGAGCAGTGCAGATCTACTGAAATACACTGCTGAGAGGAGCAGTGGATGAGACAGGAGAGGTCTGCTGAGCCACTGGGTCAGCCCCCTCAGCAGGAACAAACTTGGGGATCAAACTCTGGCTATAGCAGTGAGAGCTGAGCCTTAACCCCTAGGCTACCAAGGAATGCTCCTTCTCAATGTTTTTTATAGTTTATGACTTTAAACTTTCTAAAAATAATTAAATAAAACAAGAATGTCATTTTAAGTACACCCCCTTAAACCTTCATCATTAGTAGAATCCTTAAATGTACTATTTTAAAAGATATTTTTACTTACATTTAACCTAACATTTCAATAATTTATTATAATTTCAAGTTAAGACTTTAATATTAATAAAAATTACATAAGAAAAACATGTTACAGAAATTAAAGTACTAATAATGACCTATAATGGTATATGTTTCAATGGTTAACAACATAATAGGTATTCATTTACTGAAGAAAAGGAATTTAGAAATACCTATTTTAATAGTGCCTTTTAAATCTAATATTTTAAACACATACATTCATATCATTAAGTTACTTCCATTAAATAGATAGATGATGTAAGAACTGTATATTTATTGGGGAGGACAAGCATTAAACTTGATTTATAAATTATTTCCTTAAATTTAAATTTACAGTTTGTGTTTCCACAAGAAGTCAAAATGAAAGGTTCTGAAACATGATAGGAAAACTAGAAATTTCCTAGGACATAGGGAAGGTTTTAAAATAAGCCCTAGAGAAAGGTTTATCTTGAATCAATCATAATTAGATTGACTGCAGACTTCTCAAAAACAAAAAGAAAAGATGATATAAAAATCTTTAGTATGCTAAGATAGAATGTGGTATAATAACATATGTAACATACTAAAAGAAGATAACTATTGTCAACTTAGAATTCTACTATCAGCAAAAATATTTTTTCAGAATAATGGTAAAATAAAAGCATTCTAGGTTCACAAAAATGAAAAACTTTTTGTCACCACCCATCTCCCTTTAAGAAAATTTAGGCAGTAAAAAGTCACAGAACATGAAAGCATTTGGATGAATTAAAAAGCAAAATATAGAGAAAAATCCAGTGTCTACTGACTATAAAATAAAGAAACAATAATAATATCTAGTTTAAAAACGAAACAAGAGAATAAAAATACTTGAGGAACAATATCAAGATAGAAAGTTGGTGACTGGTAGCATTTAAAAAGTGGCATCCTATACTTCTAAAATACTGACAATATCACAAGCCAATGTTACCTTAATTAACTAAGTAAAAAAAGTTTCAAAAACCTTCTTTTGTAATATTTTTTTAATATATATATATTTTTTATACATACAAGAGCAGGGGTAAGGCCAGAGGCACGGGAGATGAGAGGATTCACCAGAGACAGAGTGGAGAGCAGAACAGGCAGATAGACCAAAATATACTGCTGAGGGGAGCAGCGGGAGAGGCAGGAGAGGTCTACCTTGCCATGTGGGTCCCCTTCCTGGCTGGGGATTGAATCTGCACTGCTGTGCAGCGGATGCTTCACAGTGCGGTGCTCAACCCGCTGCGCCGCCAGGGAAGCCCTTCTTTTGCAATATTTTTAGGTATACTTAAAATTCAGAAAGACAGTACAAATAAGAACCAGGTATCTGACTCAGGAAATTATAAAAGTTTAATGGACAAGTCTGTTCTTTTTAACAATAATCTTGGCATTATTGACTTTCTGGAACTTCTTGTTCTGAGACTGTCATGTAAACTGTAGCAACCTGGCTTCTAGGGGGCTTGAGAAAGTGAAAGAGATAAGGGGGAATGGAAAGAGAAAAGAAGGCAAAAAAAAAAAAAAAGAAGAGAAACAGGGATATAAAAATGAAGTCAGAGGAAAAAAATCTGATGTCATTATTTGAACCTATACATCCAGATGGACACGGACACTTAAGTAGCTTTATTATTGAACAGTCTAGTTTTTAAAAAATCAAAACCAAATCTCTTCTTTGCTGAGCTTGTTTTGACTTTGCTTTCCCTAACTTCCAACTGAATGAGTTCCAATACTGAAATCTTTCTAAATTTTTTAGATTATTGTCTGTTCAAGAAAATCTATAAAACCCAGTTAGTAGCTTTAACAGAATTTTGCCATTTAAATTTTTTTAGATTCTGCTTCTCTTTGTAATTAAATTACAGAAATGCTTTACAAAGACCTGAAAATTTATATGATGAAAAGGGCATAAGAGTATTTAGAGAGCGATCCATAGGACTTTTCGGAAAGAAAAATACAAATATTTTCAAATGTATTTTCCCTAATACATATAAACTAACTATATAAACTAACTAGTATAAAGTATATAAAATTCAATAGAAGTAATCTAACTACTAAACTAACATTATGTTAAACACATATTTTCTTTTGAGGTCTCTATTACTACCTATGCTTATTCATTATGTAAAGAAATTATATCAAATAGTCTACTTACTAACACATTGCATTTGATAGTATTAATCTCCATTATTACTACTTATTGAAGTGAAAATTAAAACCCATGAACAGAAATCTCTATATACTATCAGACTGGTTTAATAATAATATATAATATATAAAATTAAAGATTAAGATGGTTAAGATAAAAATGAGAAACAGTAACAACATGAAATGTTGGTGCATATGTGGAAAAACTGATCAGATTTAACAGATGGTGGGAATATAAAAAGGTACTTTAGAAAAAAATTTGGTAGTTTTGGGCCCTCCCTGGGGGCGCAATGGTTAAGCAACATACTATGAAGCAAACCACAGCCACTGCAGCATGAGTTCAATCCCTGTGGCAGGCCAGGAAGGTGAACCACATGACGCAGCAGACCTCTCCTGTCTCTGCCACTGCTCCCCTCAGCAGTGTGTTTCAGTTGATCTTCAAGTTCTGTGCCCTGTTCTGTCTCTGGTGAATCTCCTCACCCCCACACCTCTGGCCTATACCCCAGTTCTTGTATGCATAAATAAATCCTTAAAAAAAAATTTGGTAGTTTCTTAGAAAAGTAAACATGCAACATAGTATGGCCCAGAAAATACAGTCCTGGGCATTTATCTGAAAACAAACAAACAAACAAACAACAACAACAAAAAAAACCAAAACCCCCACCTGCAAATTCACAAATTAAAAGTCCTAACCCCAAAATGATTGTACTTGGAGACGGGACCTTAGGGGAATTATTTAAGACTAGATGAGATTATCTTGGTGAAACACTATACAATAAGCCTGACTTCCTTAAAAGAAGAAGAGAGGTTTCTCTGTGAAAAAGCCAGGTGAGGTCATGGGCATACCGTGAGAAAATGGCTGTCTGCCTTGTGGGAAGGGAGGCTTCACAGAAAATCAAATATGCTAGCACCTTAATTTTGAACTTTTAGCCTAACTTTCAGTCTAACTTTTAACAATAAGAAATTGCTTTCAAAGTAATAAAAGCATAAAATGTAATATCCTCTAGTAATTAAAATTATGCTGCAAAAAAATGTCTACTAACAAAAAAGTATGAAAGCACATGCACACACACCCACAAAAACTGATGCTATAATTCCATATTTTATAAAGCAAAATCTATACATGTATAGAAGTGGAATTAATTTTGGTTGGCTATAGTTATTCTTTATGCTGTTCTTTTTGTTTGCCTGCTATTTCTGAATGACTAAGTATGACTCAAATACATAATAAAGCATGTTCATTTTGTAATGGGAAAGATTAACTTTAAATAATATGTACACTTTAAACTAAATTAATAAGTATTTTGGGATAAATTTTAAGGAATAGTGAGTGGAGACAAAGGATATATGGATACTATTATCCATGAAATTTTTCCATAGCTTTGAAAGTTATTCAAAGTTTAAAAGTTGAGAAGAAATAGTTAGAATTTGATCCCCTCCTCCAATAATATTCTATTTTGTTACATGTTGACCATTTGCTATATCAACACATCAATTTCTTAAAACATTTTACTTAAGTCACTTTAAACCAAGTATTAGCTAAAATAATTTATAATATGCATTTTTAAAAAGTTAAACTTCCCTCTGTAGCTCTTTAATAACAAATGACATCTCTTTACTGTTTTAGTGTACTATTAAAAATAATTTTTTCAATACAAATTTATTCATAAAACATATTAGGCCTCAAAAATATCAACTCCATAATCATCTTACCTCATCCAAGTCTTGGATGTACACTGGTTTTTCTTCAATGCCAATTGGCATTGGTTCACTGTAGGGAATCTTTATTTCCTCATATATCTTGTTATTGTCTCTTTGTATTCCTTCTGGTAAAATCATCTATAAACAACAAAAATTAAAATCCAAGAACAATTAAAAAATAAAACAAAATTAGAATTTTATGGGAGTCACAGGGATATAAGGAAAACCTATGCATCATTTCTTTAAAAGAGATATATTATCCAACAAATCAAATACCTTTGCACCAGCAATGAATGCTGATGTTTTCATGGCTTCAGCCTGGGAGTCATAAACATGAGGGTAACGTATTTTTTCAGAATCCATGTCTCTATGCCTGCTCAGAATTGGAACATTTCTAGCATTTAGAAGTGCCTGCTCTCTGTAAATACAAAAGTAACACAATAAATATAGAACATTTATCTTGTAAAACAAAGCATATATTAAAACAAGGTCAATATAACTATTTAAGCTAGTCTTTCAGTATAAAAAAGAAATTATAAACTATGAAAGGAAAGATATCAGCAATCTTCAAGTTTTTTTGGTTAACTAGATAGAATTCAATACATTTTTAGATAACACTATCTGGTAAGTCTGACTTACTGTTCTCTGCTGATAATTTTTGTCACAACCAATTGTCACAATCAAAGATGTTAAACAATGTATAAATTCCTTTTATAAAATGGATTTTAATATTTAAAAACAAAGTGTAATGCCTTTGTTTAATTTCTCTCCTTTTTAATTCTAAATAACAACATAGAGGAAAGTATTCATTAAGCAAGAAAACAAATCTCAAAATAGATTTGTTTAAGCTTCATAAATCTTAACTCACTGGTGTGTGCACAGCACCTAAAAATAGTTTACCTTTATAATGTGCATTTCTTACACACATGAATGCAACCAAGAACATTTCAATTAAGCAGATCACTGCTTCCTTATCCCAGAAAATTAGGGTTTCATATAACAAAATTCTATTCTTGTAAGTAAAAGCCATCTAAGTTGCTGAAACTAAACTAAGAAATAATGATACAAACAAGCAGTAATTACAACACAAGCATAGCTTCTGATTTTTATTACCTTTGTATCCGCAGTTCCTTTGGGTCAAAGCCTGTCAGTCCTTCAGAAACTTCTCCATCTTCTCCAGCCTTTTTTTCTCGTCTGGCAATTCTTTTTTCTTCACGGCGGTATTGTTTCATTAACTGTTTTTCTTGTTCAGACTGAATAGTGACTTGACAACCATAATTAGGCTTAGCATTTTCACCTAAAATTTTTTTGCAATTGTCTACGAAACAAATGTAAGAAATATCATTTTATAAATTTTAGACATGAGTTAATTTTCATTAAAATAATTTTTCCCTCTAACCAAAACTAAATATAGTAAAATGTCTAATCTTTTTTTAAAAGGGGCATAACCAATACCATATACAAAAGAAAAGAAAAATGGATTAAAGACTTGACTATAAGATCTGAAACTATAAATATGTAAAAGGAAACAGATAAGTTCTTCAACAATGATCATAATGATCACTTTATGGATTCTACTGCAGTGACGAAGGAAACATAAGCAAAAATAAAAGGGACTGCATCAAACTAAAAAGCGTCTGCACCAGTGAAAGAAGGCATCATTACAATGAAAAGCAAGCTTACTGTATGGGAGAGGATAGCTGTAAACCAAATCTTTAGGTTAACATCTAAAATATAAAATACATACAACTCAGCAACTAAAAAACAAAACCCGATTAAAAAATGGACAGAGGATCTAAACAGGTGTATTTATGAAAGAGAAATACAAATGGCTAACAGAAATATGAAAAGTTGTTTATTAGCGTTTATCATTATGGAAATGCAAAATCAAAACCATAATGAGATACTGTCTCACGTCTGATAGAATGGCAATTATGAAAGAGTAGAAAAAGAAGTGCTGGAGAGGATGTCAAGAAAAGAGAACTCTTATATACTGTTAGTGGGAAAACAATATGGGAGTTCCTCAAAAAAATTAAAAATAGACCTACCACATGATTCAGCAATTCCACTCCTGGGTATTATTCAAAAAATATGAAAACATATTTGATAAGATATATATAGAGAGATATAAACATACACCCCCTCCTTCATTGTAGCACTATTCACAAAAGGTCTATGGGTCTATGGATGAATGAACAGATGAAGATGTGGTGTGTATGTATACACATACACCCCCAAACATAAATAGAGTCTCTGCCACAACATTTTGTTGTAGCTCATTTATATTTATTTCATAATCTGCCATATTTAGAATCCACTTAAAAGAATGGTATCAGTAAACGTGATAAGCCTAAAGGATAGTTAAAAAAATTAATTAACCAATGAATCACCTTTAAATTAGAATTACCACTGAACACTTTCTTACCTTGAAGAGCCTGAAACTTATGATCATTTGAAGAATTAAGAAATTTATCCACAATTGTAATTCTGTTCTGGAGCAGCTTCTCAATAAGTTCAAATCCATCAGGTCCTAGCAGTTCAAACAGCTTATGAGAGGAGAAAAATAAAAACAACTTGTTACCTCAAAGTTAACTGTTTTCAAATTATTAACACTGTTCAACAGAAATATGAGCTCAAAGTACTAACCAAAATAAGTACTTGAAAAGTACTCAGAAAAAAATTAAAACATAGTAACATCAGAAAGAAACAACTTTATATTGCTCAGGAATTTTCAGCTTAATAAAAGTTAACAAAAATCATATAATTAAAGTGAAAGTCAATCTTTTAGAATGAAATTTTAAAATATTTTTATTTATTATATATTATTTTAAAATAATCTTTAAAATGAAATTTTAAAATTTTCATTTATGTATCATACAAAAGTCTAAGTAACAGAATAAGAGATTCTTACACTTGGTTTTTCATGGCATAACCAAAAGAAATTCTAAAATTAATTTTATTTTTACCATAATGTTCTGGTTTTTCAAAATCAAGTCCAGAGGATTTTTTTTTAAACTTACTGCATAACAGTTATCATTTAGAGTTAAAAAAAATCACTACGTTTTTAAATGCTTAATAAATCCAAAATTTAAAACATGGTACTTCTACAGCTTTATATAACTTTCTAGAATATTTCCATTGCACATCCCACTCTCCTACGAAGAATGGCTGCCAAGGATTAAGTTGATTTCATAGTCTGAGAACCAGCTGAAGATTCAGAGATTTTCAATTACATACTATACAAAATAATTTATAACAGAAAGCTTTTATATTTGCTCAAAAATGGTTCAAGGATATGTATTTTTTTCCTGTTAAGAAATGTACTATTCTTTGTATGTGAAAAATTAACAAAATTTTGACTGTTCTCGGAGAGTCCATATCAATAAAACCAGTATTTAAAGAGGGAATCTACTATGTTGCATAGTTGAGACATTAAATATATTTTGTTGATCATTTGGTAACATTATCCACACACAAGACCAATAAAAGAAAGAAATTAAATTATTAATGATTCCTTCCTATCAATTGTAAATATACCAGTCATTATTTTCTGAAGACTTACAGTACACCAGGTATTATTGATAAGCACTTTATTGATTTAATCTAATCAAATCCTCCAAACAATATCTTCAAATTGAAGTATTTTCATTATTTCTGGACTTAAGAGAAAATTAAACTTTACAAGTTATATAAATCAGTAGTAGAGATTTGACTGACGTATTTCTGAATTCAAACCTAAAGAATTTTTCACTATACTGTGCTATTCCCTTTGAATATTTTCCAGCAAATTATTTTTTTGACACTGAAATGGACATGTAATTTTTACTTATGAGATAGTAAATTAGGTAACAAAACATATCAGCTGCAGGGGGAGAGGAGTATTGTAGCTAAGGCTTTAGGATTTAAGAAAGGTGGAATATGCTCCAAAATTGACTGTAGTAATGGTTGCAATAATATTCTAAAAATCACTTGACTTATACATTTTAAGTGGGTGAATTGTATAGTATGTAAATTACATATCAATGAAGCTCATTTTTTAAAATATAGACCAAAAGGACTGAAAATAATAAAGGTAATAAAAATTTGCTTAGTCATGAAAGATATGATTAAATATAATTATCCCTGTAAGCATTTTAAGTGAGTGTTTTGGAATTGCTACTAGTCAGGCATAGTCCTACGATTAAGGCTAAGGGAGTATTAAGAGTCAGAAAATTTAAAAATCCACACTCCAAACAAACGGTCATAAGAATTCTTTCTGCATACATCAAGAAATGTTGTTTGTATCCTGTGAACTCTCAAAGACTGTATTAATCCTTAAACTAACTCAAATTCTAAAGCCATTTCTTGCATAAGAAAATTTATCATAACAAATTTAACTCTTACACAATTTAACTTTAGCTACTCTGGGTTACTTAATCTAATGTTCACACATAAATTACATATTCTGGTTAGAACTTTTTAATTAAAAACATAATTTTAGGATAACACCAGTATATTTGGGAGATAAGCTTTAATGCAACATCCCAGGCAGCAATCACAAAATAAAAATGATTTCTTCAGAATAACACACCTAAGATCTAGCAAATGAGGTAACTGGGCTGTTTGGCTCTGAATAGAAGGGCTTCCACTACTTCAAGATGAAAAATCCCAGAAGAATTCTGAGATCAGCTGCCATCAGGTTTAAAATAATCCCAAAATTATGCTTTCCCTAACATTTGCCATTTTCATCTACACTGAGAGCAGGTGCAGCTCTCATTCAAGATTTGCACTACAAACTAATTTGGCACTGACAGTGATTGTTTGTAAAAGTACAGCTGTCTGGATCACTGCTCTATGCACTTACACAAGTTCCAGAAGCTATCAAGCTGAAAAGAGAGAGGGGGGAAAGTTAGCTCTGGGTACAGAAGCAGACATCAATTATAGAGTTTTAAAAAAAGAATGCAGGTTTCAAACAATGAAAAGGCTGGTTTCACTATCTCAACTATGATTTAAGGGTATGATATTAAGACACAATGGATAGACAGGTAGCATCCTTTCCCTGGTAGATGTTGTTACAGCCACTACCACTACAACCTATTAAAGTAACCCACAGTAGACAAAGTAGCAGAAGCTTGTAAATAATATGCCATGGAAAATCATACTATAAATATTATTAAAGTTGGTTAAAAGAAAAAAAGAGAAAGCAAGAGACATCATGGACCTATATATGAAGTGCTATTTTATCCTCAAACTAAGGTATGCAGAGATATCCTGGTTGTGAAACCACATAATAAATATGACAAACATAATTGGATTTTGGGTTAATTCAAAGATTTAGAGAAAAAAAAAACATTATATCCATATAAAACACAATTCTGGTCATGTTAACATTCTGTTTGAAATCTTCTCAGGTGTATAATAAAATGTTGAATAAATAAAATGCTAAATCACTAAAACAAACTTTAAAGTTCAGAATTTTGAAGAAGTTCCCTAAGTAATCAATCTGATCTGTCAGTTTCATTCTTTTGTTCTATTCAATATTAAAAATCAAATGTAAACCTACCTTGAGTTCCAAAAGACCTCTTTTAAGAGACCAATCAACCTCCATATCAATCAAATAATAACTCAATCTAACTGTACTAATCAGTAGTTGACATTTCTCTGTCTTGTTTGTCCTCAAATTTTAATCACTAGCCACACAGGCTATTAATAGTCTAAGTTATAAATACAATTAAACAAAATTCAAAATACAATTTCACACAACATTAGTTATATTTCAAGGATTAACAGTCACATGTGGTTAGTGGCTACTATGTTGCAGTACAATGAAAATATTTCAGTCATTACAAAAAAGATAGCATGGTCTAAAAGGTATTTTAATTCTACTATAAATTTTTCTCCTGAGATCTTGAATATGTTTATACAGATAATTTATATGTCTAGTAGTAGTATACTGACTACCACATTGGATTTTTTAAAAGCACTCAATTTTACACTAGAGTTCATTTTTTATGGTGTACATTCTACTGGGTTTGGCAAATGAATAGTGACTTTAATGACATGTAACCACCATTGCAGTATCACATAGAATAGATTCACTGCCCTAAAAATGCTATGTTCCAACAGTACATCCTTATATCTCTTTCCACCCAACACTGGCAACCACTGATCTTTTTTGATTATTTCCAGAGTTTTTACCTTTTCCAGAATGTTTTATATTTGGAATCATAAAACACACAGAACTTTTGGACTGGATTCTTTCACCCAGCATCCATTTAAGGAGGTTTTTTTTGTTGTTGTTGTTTGATGGTTCATGTACTTTTATCACTGTGTAAGATTCTATTATATGGATATGCCAGTTTGTTTATCTAGTACCCTAGTGAAGAATATCTTGTCTGCTTCCAAATTTTCACAATTATATCTGATTTTTATTCCATTAAATTATGTTCTTTATATGTATTATCACATTCATAAAACATGCACAAGTTTTATACAGAAAAATACTGAAGGATTACAAATTTCATTTCCTTATTTTTTTTCTTTTCCAACTTTACCATAACAAACATACATAACTTAATCAGAAAAGGTTTTATTTTATTTTTAAATAATACAAACCAGATTCTGATTACCAATATTTTTAAACTTTTTTACTAAATACACAAATCATCATTAACTTAAGTAAAAAAGATTTTACACATTCACCATATTGGGTACCAGGAAAAAAAAGAGATTCTCTTATGTAGGAAAATTAGCTGATAACTAATAATAAATACAAAATCACTGATTAAACAATTTAAACTTTATTTCCTCTAGTGAATCTTATTTTCAAATAAAAATTCACTTTTATTTTAGCAATTTTAAATTTCATAACAGCAATAAATGTTTTCACAATTTAATCATTTGAGGTAAGAAAATTCTTTAGCCTATAAATTAACTGGAACTAGTTAAGAAGAAGAGATAATAGAGTATATCCATTATATTCTTTCTGAGTAAAAGAAATGTGACATTTTGAACTAAACTGGTTAGGAAAAGATAGAGCAGATACATAAAATTAAGAATTTGTGTGAGCACCTAGAAGGCAAGATTTTAAAAATTAGAACAAGTGGATGAGGAATTATTTTTCAAGTAAGTTTATTTCTTTATATATCAAAAGAAAATGAACATTTTCCACAGAAAGCAATACTTGTACCTCCTCATGTACATTTTAAATATTTGCATTAAATAATATTAATATTTAATATTATTTATGATATTCATGGTAGACCATAAACAGTAATGTTTAGCTTCCTTCCTTACTGGCACAGACAATAAAAATAATAGTATTTTTCAGGGGATCTTTCTATTTGGGGAATTTAGAAGGTGCTAAACTTTCTATACAGAAACTCAATCCCCAAGAATATTATCATACATCATTTTTCTAGGTATCAGTTGATACATAAAATGCATAAGCAACTAAACTAGGAGATCTAGTACTCATACAAAAGTAGAGAAAAGGATAAAAGTAAAAAGTAAAGCAAAATATAAATATGGCTTAACAACAGTCTAAGTAAAAATAAGTCTCTGGTTTTTAAATTTTTTTTTTTTCAGGATCATCAAAATACTTACATAAGCTTTAGGGGAGTTATTACTATAACAACATTATTATTAAAACAACATTACCATTATGATCAATTTCTCATTATCTTAAACTTAAGATTTCAAAATTTAGGGCCTTCCGTGTGGCATAAGGGGTTAAGCACCACACTATGAAGCATCACAGCCACCATAGCATGAGTTCGATCCTCAGCAAGGGAGGTGACCCACATGGTGCAGCAGACTTCTCCTGCCTGGCTCACTGCTCCCCTCAGCAGTGTATTTCAGTCTGTTCTGTTCTGTTCCCTGCACTGTCTTTGGTGAATCCTCTCACCCCTGCACCTCTGACTTGTACCCGTTCTTCTATATATAAATAAATCTTTAAAAAAGATTTCAAAATTTATTTCCTCAGTAAAAAAAGTAAGTAAGTGTTCATTGGTTACTGATTTAGAGTATTATTGGCATCTACATTATACTGAGTTTATACTACTATTTATAAACTTTAGAATGTTTTTAAAGAACTAATAATAGTTTGTCACAGTAAAAGATACGATCCTATAAAATAAGTCACTTTTCTTAAAAAAAAAAACTAAAACAGATTTAACTTCTAAGTAAATTTCTTAGAAAAAGTAAAGCTTTGCCTTCAAGCTTTAAATGGAAAAGGAAAAAGTTGTCTGAAAGAATAAGCATTAGAAATTAAGATGAAAGGAAAAAAGATGGCCCAAAATTAATACTTGAATGCACCTCTAGTAATATAGAAAAAGAGAAAAAACTTTAAAGGACACCTTAAATTTAAAAACAAGTATCTCCCTGGATCAGAAAGTGACCAAAAAAATAGCAAGGTACTATGTAAGATTGAAATAACAGCTGGGCACCAATTTTGGACAGCAAGGCTAGGAGTTAGATCCTATGGTATAACCCAGATGCTAAGTGCTTACATGTACAATGTGGGACTTCACAATAGGCTCAGCTGAAGTAGGGTGTGAGAAAGGGACTAAAAAGAACTATTAAAATGAAACTTGGGATCACAGATACTACAGTAATCTATCTAAGATAGGAAGACTGTAGAGAGGATAAGCTCCAAATCGAAATCAGCATAACTGGGAATAACTGGAAGGCATATCCAAAGCATTAATGTATCTAAACTTTGGAAAAATGACTGGTACCTTATTTATTAAAACTAATACATACAATACAAATGAAAGCTAACATGGAAAAAAAAAAGAGCAACAAAGACAAAATCCTGTTCTCTTGGGGGAGATGGGAGAACAGTCCTCTAACAAAAACGAGGGTGGGAAGAAGTCAGAGGAAGGGGCAATATAACTATAAGCTAGCATAATTTTTAAGTAATTAGGCATTATGAATAACTTTATAGAGAAAAGTACTTTATAGAGTACTCAGTCAATTATACAGAAAACATAATTGTTAAGAAAAACAAAACTGATTTAAGAAGAAACAGAAAGTCTGAATTAAAATTTGCACTGTTAATTAAAATCTGCCCTCCAAAAAGATGCCAAGCCAGACAGCTTATAAGCATACTTGCATCAAACTTTCACAAACAAGATAATCTCTTTCTTGTAGAAACTTCTTGAAAATGGGAAAAACGTTTCAGAGATTTATTTCATGAAGCTGAGGAATAGCTTTAGGTATTAAAACAGGTTAATTTAAAATTCCCTACTCACAATGAGATTCTAAGCATAGGAGGAGGATCAAAAAGTGATATAATGCGGGCCTCCCTGGTGGCACAGGGGGTTAAGCAACATACTATGAAGCAGAGAGCAGCCACTGCAGCAAGAGTTCCATCCCTGCTGCTGGCCAGGGAGGGGACCCACATGGTGCAGCAGACCTCTCCTGCCACACCCACTGCTCACCTCAGCAGTGCATTTCAGTCCATCTGCCTGCCTTGCTCCCCATTCTGTCTCTGGTGAATCCTCTCACCTCCCTGAACTCTGGCCTGTACCCTAGCTCTTGTACGCATAAATATAAATAAATAAATCTTTAAAAAAAAAGTGATATAATGCATCAATGCCTATCCACTAAAAATCTTAAGAAAAAAAGGAGGCATTGTGAATAGCATAAATTAGACTGAAGAAAGTACATAATTAATTTAATTACTGAGACTGCATTTTATAAATTAAGTTATATTTATACTTCTACTGTATGTAGCAAACGGCATATATTATACACTAAGTAAGTATACTATGTAAAGAAAAACTACATTCAGCTTAGGGAATTGGTATGTTTTAGAAAATAAGCAATTTTAGATTTTCATGTGAAATGAAAAAGATTTAAATACAGAAAACTAAAAGTATAAAAAAAGAAACTAAGCTAATTGAAATAAAAAGGTTTAGAATAGTCCACATAGAACTGAGTATTAGATTAGTCACATAAAGCAGAGATATTATTTTTAATATATTAATTATTCTTAGCCTGGTTTGTAGCATAAAAATTATTAACTATTCATATGTTATAAAAAAGTTTTAAATAAAGTAGGAAAATAACTGAAAATTAGGACACCATTTTTTTTAGTTTCATTTTTCTCTCAAGAAATATGTGCCACACAAACTATTGTTGCATTTCAAGAGAATTAGATAAATTATACCTTTAGCATAATTAATGTTCATTATCTACAGGCACTTAATCTAACACAACAATTTAACAAAGCTAAACCCAAGGTGACTTACAACTTAATTAAACTGCTTGGAATGTGACCACTATTTAGTCCCCACATAGTATAACTAATTAGAAGTCTAGTAAGTAAGGTGAAAGCTAAGAACCACTGTCTATTAAAAAAGTTTGCACTGTCATGTACATAACAAATAGACAGCTTCCTTGATTCTTAGGAAATGTGCTGATTTTAACTGACTTAGAGAAAACAAGTTCAATCATCATGGTATATATGTGCACATGCTATGGAGCTGAACAAAATTAATATATTAAAATTTAAATATATAAATGCTTACTAGCAATTTCTAAACTAATAATCACACTTTTGTCTCCCAAAATCTAAGAACATGTGACACTCAAAAGAGAATTAAATGAAGAGTGCTAAAAAGAAGAGGGTAAGACAGAAAGTCTAAAATTTGGGGCCTTCCTATTGGTGCAAGGGGTTAAGGCACAGCACTATGAAGCTGTCTGCAGCCACTGCAGAAGTTCCATCCCTGGCAAGGAAGGTGACCCACAGTGAGCAGCAGACCTTTCCTGTCCTGCCAGCTGCCTCACTCAACAGTGCGTTTCAGTGGATCCAAGCTGCCTGTTCTGCTCCCCACTATGTCTCTGGTAACTCCTCTCACCACCTCTCTCCCGCCCCTCCATACCTCTGGCCTGTACTCCAGTTCTTGTATGCATAAATCAATAGATCTTTTTAAAAAATGAAAATCTAAAATTTGGCAAAACACCTTTACTCCTTGAGCAACCATTCCAATTAAGAATATAATAGTTTGGGATCCATTATTGCCAAGTATTTTTAAATCCTCCTTGTGAATTTCAATTAATATATTAATAATGTATTCCTCCATATCTATAAAAAAGATGATATGTGACCTCAAAACCTATTGGGATACAAAGGTATCTCCCAAGTCATCTAAATTTAACACTCTACAAATTCCAGCAAAGTAATCAATCAGCTTATGTGTCTACATCTTCAATAAAATATCTCCTTATTCACCAAATAATTCATTATCTTTATAGGAATTCAGAAATTAAAAAGGTTTGCCTGAGCTTTGTCCTCATGTATCTTTTACCCTTATGTCCTAATTATAACTCTTGGGCCAACTGTCTTCCACATGTAGTCTTTCAAATATTATTCCCATATCCCACCTATTTTTTTTTTAAGAAGGATAACCAACTACCATTTTTCAAGTGTTCATTATGAGGCATTATTTTACCTCCTTCACTGATCTGATTACCATCCTCTACATACCTTCTATAGGATTATATAGCTCCTTTAAAGTGTGGCAGCTATATGCAGTCTGAACAACACAAAAATGAACTGAATAATCATCACCCATGTATATAACACTGTACTTTTTTAACAATAAATTTTCATTGCTTTCTGGCTATATAACATTACTTATACTAGCCAACACATATGGAATACTTCTCACCACCAACAGAATTCTTAGTCCTATAAGAGGTACTTACTTATAACTTTAGCACCAACGTATATGCAAAATCTATCACTTTCTCCACAAAAAAAGAAAACTGCATTTCAGAGAGCTAATTTGGCCAAAATCAAACAGTTTATGAGCAGCAGAGCTAGGATGCATACATACATCTATGCTTTTAACTACTTCAATTTGGAGTTTCCATGGTTGGCACAAACTGAATTTACTTTTTACAAATACCGCTGCTAAACCATAACTTTCTACCTGGAATTAACAGTATTTCTAATTACAAGTACATGAACTTATACCTATATTATCATGCCATATTCAGTCTGTCATTCTAACAGTTTGAGTTTTAGATGACGACAAAAGAAATACAACCAGAGTAAATACAAAGTATAGCTAGTGGTTTCTGAATACAGATTATAAAATTTAAGAGTCCTGTTACAGTAAGTAATATATTTCAACTATCTTGACACTTTATAAATGTCAGACTCATCCTGAAGTAGAACCAATAATTCTTTAGTCTTATTCATAAAGGCTTTTTACCACTTATAAAGTAAAAATAGGATGAATTACCTAGAGGGTAGACAATGTGAAAATAACAAGAACCTTGGAAGAAAATGGTTATCTCTTTAAAGTATGCAATATGGTTATATTCAAATATATATCCACAAATTAAACAAAGAGAAAAGATATATCTAATACAAATAACATTCTACCCAAAATCAGAGACTAAAAATAAAAGAGTTTCCAAAAAAAAGATGAGAGGTTCAATTATGTCTCAGGAATTGCCTTTCTCAGGATATCATCAAGCTAATAAACTAACAAGATAAATACAACACTCTGCAGTCATTAAAATTATTACACAATACTATCATAAAAATAAGCACCGAGGAGGTTCGAAATTACATACACATACTGAATTACCTAATTTAAAAGTATTTATATTAAAAAATAAACATCAAAATATGTATAATAACTATAGTCAGTAAGAAGGTTATAGATATCTTAGTTCCTGTGCTGAATACATAAAGGAGTTTAAATATTCTATACTTGGGCCTCCCTAGTGGCGCAGTGGGTTAAGCAACGCACTACAAAGCAGACCACAGCCACTGCAGCACAAGTTCGATCCCTGCCGCTGGCCAGGGAGGGGACCCACATGGCGCAGCAGACCTCTCCTGCCTGGCCCGCTGCTCCCCTCAGCAGTGTGTTTCATTCAGTCTGCCTGTTCTGCTCCCCACTCTGTCTATGGTGGATCCGCTCACCATGCACTCCTCTGGCCTGTACCCCAGCTCTTGTATGCATAAATAAATAAAAATTTTAAAAATAAATATTAAATATTCTATACTTATGTATATTTTAAGTTAGACAAAATAAAAGATGTATTAAAAATGGGTATTAAAAATTGAAAAGGTATAAAAACTGAAATAGCCATCACAATCCTAAAAAAAAAAAAAAGGAAAAAGTTGATGAGATTCTGATTCTAATAAAACACTATGGTTATACTGTTGTTATAAATTAAAAAAATAAGACGGACATGAGAGAAAATATGCAAACAAAAAGACCATAAAAACAAATGTATTGCTACATATTTTTTAAAACCAATAATAATAGTCTGTAAGGTTAAATATCTAAATATTCTGGTATATAAAAATAAGAGAAATTCCAAAAAGAATCCTATTATTAATATCTGAAGCAAGACTATGTAAGATCAGGATATGTTCTTCCCTTAGAAAGAAAGGAGAAGCAACCATTCTCACTTTGCCTGAATCTCCCTCCTCCTACAGAGATGTTAACTAAAAACAGGAAAGATCAGAACAAATACCATAAATATTGACTGTTACATATGGTAAGGGAGAAAGTAGTAAGGAATGACCTGGTTTCTTCAAATAAATTTAGATATTCAGACCCTGATGCATCAGATCCCAAGCTTGAGAAACCACTTAGACTTATCTCAGAGTAACTGCTATCTATGAGAAATTACAGAAAACAGAAATGCCAGCTGAAAGCAAAATTTCCTAATTATAAAGAACTAAAAATGCTTGATTGTGAAATTACTTAACTATAAACTTAATATCAGTAAATTGTAATACAATAGAAAAGGATCAGGATTCCCCAAGATAAGTCACGACAAAATTGTCATTATTCCTTTTCCTTTGAGATTATCAGGATAGTTGTTTTTAGACGGTAAAGCACCTAAAAGTTTGGTATCCTTGAAGATAAGAGGATGATATGCATTGTACATGTCAGTACATTCTACATGTTAGCTCTGTAGAGGACTGAACAACTATAATGAAACTGTGTAGATAACGGACTAATACTGATAGAGAAAAACTGAGTTCAGTTTACACTTAAAAAAATTATGAGAAAATATATAGTCACAAATCTAAAATAAACCCATGTAAATGAGATGTCAAAGACTGCAGACAGGACTAAATGGCAGACATAATGAATATCATTAGTTCAACAAAAGAAGTCAGAAGAGAACTACTCAAGAAAAGAATAGAATGCTTGTAGAAAAAAAGAACTCTTCATTAGACTAAGTGGACCTCATTATATGGGTATTACTAATTGGACAGAATATTAGACACACAAATACACAGCGTGGGGACATTCTACGATTCTAAATTCTCTCAGTTTTATCAAAGGCAGCTCTCTATTCAGACTTAATGGTGGGAAAAGGACTCCTGATTATTTAGTGGAAGTTCATAGAAAAAGCAGTATGTATTTGATCATCACAACTGAAAGGACACTATTTTAATTCCAACCTGGTTGATATTGGTGTTATTGTTTAGCAACACTAAGACTACCAAAAAAATGTGCAACACCTAAGAAGAAAACCTTTTCACAAAGCCTTAAATTTAATCATTCAACACAACAATATTTTAAATATCCCATTCGGGGTATGAATAACATCACTATACTCTCCTAACCAAACTGTGGTATATACATTAAATCAGTTTTTCTTAAAATGTGTTCTGGACTCTCCAAGATACTTTCAGAAAGTCCTTGAGCTCAAAATTATTTTCACAAAAATACTAAAATATTATTTATCTCTTTCATTCTCAGCTTTCAATGAGTAAAAAGTTGAGTGGAGTTTCAGAGGCTACATGATGTGTGATACCATAATACAACAGCATATATGAAACTATAGCTGTCTTCTTTTATATTAGCAATTAAAAATGTCTTGATAAAATGGAATACAATGCCACTCTCATAAAAGCTATTTTCACAAATATGTTAACCATAATAATGTAATTCATTTATTAGTAGTAGCATTAATGTAACAGATTTACTTATATTAGTGTAATATTTAGTTAGTTAAAATGTCTCATAAACACATTAATTTACTATATTAAAATTATTTTAATTTCTAATACAATATAATTCAATAAAACATTGGGAACCAACATAAAGAAAAGCCCTCTGTGCTCCCCACTCATTTTCAAGATTATAAAGGATTTCTGAGAACAGAATGTTTCAGAACCACTGTATTATCATGCTAATTACTCTACATCAAAGTTTCAAAGGATTCTGGACTCATTCATAGTACAATATGTAAGAAAAGTGCTCTTTCCTGAGACAAAAATCTTAACCAAATTAACTCCTAGAACAGGATTATGTTTAGAAGATGAACTTGCATGGGTCAAATAACAGTATCTGCATAGAGCCAAGAGATAATGCTAATAGCAAATGTCAAGTCATACATAAATGCAATCAAGAATGAGCCCCGTTTGCACAAAAATAAACTGCAATCATTATCAATGTAACTCAAAATTCACTTTTTCTAAGAAATGATAACTACACAGCAATAATTTTATTGGTATTATAAATTCTGCAAATAACATGTACTACTGATATTATACCAAGAGATATGTGTACATCAGCACATCTCCAATATTCTTATTAATTCCTTTTCTATTTTACCAAATACTATTAAAATCAAAACTGACTTTAAAAAAATGAATCAGTTTTCTTTAGAATAGTGAGAATTGAGGAAGCAAAACAGAATAGTCAAGATAATTCTCTGAATTAAGATCTAGACTTTATTAATTATTTGAAGTATCTATTATATGGCATACATAAAAATTATTTACTGATGTATAAGGTATACACTAATAAAACATTTATATGTGCAAATATGTGAAGTTCATTAATGTGAAAGGTAGTATACTAAAATTTGAGAGCCTACATTTTATGAAACATTATGCTAAGTACTTCGTATATATTATCTCACCAATCCTCACAGCAACACTGTGAATCCAACATTTTGCAAACTAGGGAACTGAGTTTCTTAAGTGCTTAGTATCTTGCCCATTGGGTAACAACAGGTTAAGTAAACAGAAACAAATTTTTACCAGGCTTTATAAAAAAAGACACTCCTAACAAACAGCCTGTCAGTTAAAGCCCATGGAAGGCTGAGGGCCTGCTGGATAGTGAACTTATTCTAAGGGGGAAAAAATGTCCCAGAATTTCTATCACTGTCTGGCTTTGTGATGTCAAGAAACAACTGAGTTTCAAGTACTTTTCACTTTTTATAATGAAGACAGAGAAGAAACCACCCCCACACCCTACAGGACTATAAAGAAACTGGTTAAGCACAGGTTTGCACAGAATAGGTACTCAAAACATGGTAGTGTTGCCATTACTGATACTGTTACTTTCTAGGGACAAAGTTTCTTTTGAAAGTTCACTAACTATACAATCCCAATAGTTCCAAATTTATTGCTACCATTCTAGTTATGAAACACTGACATCTGGAAGATGTCTGTACCAAGAATGGTTGGGTCCTGATTAAGAAAACAGCAACGGAATGCTCAAGTCTTACTTGTTGGTTCAACCATACTAAATTTATTAATTTTATTTGAAGTTTAAATACTTTTAAAGGAAAATAAATTTCACAAGTATAAAAACCTCGGAAAATTCTCTAGCCTGATCAAATTCTAAGACTTAATTATAATAACTATAGCCCTCATAGAAGAATTACTAGGAATCAGAGGTTTAAAAAAGACAAAATTTAGAAGTACAAAACAGAAGAGGAAAAGATAATAACAAGAAACTTAAGTGTGCTGGGCACTTTATAATTTCAACATCCACAAGAACAAAAACAAGAAATAACTTTAAATGTAACTAACTTCCTAAAAATATATTAAAACTCATTTTTATTGAATTCCTCAAGGTTTCATCCCTTCTCTTAATTTCATTCAGCTCTTTATTTGGAATGCTCTAAAA
The DNA here is from genome assembly GCA_019455555.1 of Galemys pyrenaicus. Taxonomy (NCBI): domain Eukaryota; kingdom Metazoa; phylum Chordata; class Mammalia; order Eulipotyphla; family Talpidae; genus Galemys; species Galemys pyrenaicus. The sequence goes on along the minus strand of JAGFMF010011446.1, from coordinate 6,925,792 downwards.
AGAAAGACATCATTTTTAAAGAAATTTTGAATTAGAAGTAAATACCAAGAAGGGGCCTCCCTGGTGGTGCAGCAGGTTGAGCGCTGCACTGTGAAGCATCAGCAGCACAGCAGTGGGAGTTTCAATCCCCGGCCATGGAGGTGACACACATGGTGCAGCAGACCTCTACTGCCTCGCCCCCAGCTCCCCTCAGCAGTGTATTTCAGTGGATCTGTTCTGTTCCCCACTATGTCTCTGGTGGATCTTCCCACTCACTGCCCCATCGCCCCTCACCCCCACCTTTGGTCTTTACCCCAGTGCTTGCATGCATAAATAAATAAATCTCTAAAAAAAAAGAAGAAATAAATACCAAGGATTCCTCAGTGTATTTGAAATGCTTGAAGTTTGAAAGCACCAGCTATAGGTAAACATAGAGAATTACCTCTTAGTAAAGAAAGTTATCACAGTAAAGCAGTACAGTCAGGATATCTGAATTTAAATCCTGGATCTACCCATTTATTCTGTAATTGTGGACAAATTTCCCAATGTCTCTGCAAAACATCTCCAGTGACCAATACTCAGTATAGCTAACAAAAATTTTCCCTTAAAGTACCAAAAATTAGAAAAACATTTTTGGATAATTTTTTTTGTGGGAAGATTTTGATGTTTAAAAATACCATATACTTAGTTACAATGGTAAAATGTAATTTTATTTTTAGGTTTTCTTATATTTGATCTAGTATATATTTTTCTTCTAAATCACGTATGGAAGGAGAAAAGTGCCCCATAACTTCACAGCATTTAGGGTTTCTAGTGGATTTTTAATGCAGTCATACCAATCTCAAAGCATTTCTGTAAGGATTAAATGAAGAGATACACATAAAAATTTTTAAAGAATGTCATATTCAAACAGTAGGCACTCAAATGCTGCCATTATACTCTTACTATTGTCACTAGGATTACTTTTCTCCACATTTCAAACTAGATTCTCTCCCATTAATTTTAAGGCTTGACTAAAGATTAAGACTCCTATATGAATACTTTTTTTAACTATAATAACTCCTCTAAAGCACCTATTAATTGATGTTTTTGTGTGCTAATTTCTTGGTATATATTTAAATACCTGTGGCATTTGGGTACATCTACTTATTGACATGTCTCCTTCTGCTAAACATAAATTGCCTGATAGTAGGACTGCTATACTTACTCATTTTTTTTATGACCAGTAAATAAACCATAACTATGCAACAAATATACACAATTTATATTTATGTGCATATATTTATATGCAGTAAGTATATGATGAATGGAAGGATACATAAATTCAGTTTGACCTTAGAAAGGCCAAATGATTATGGCAGATTGTGAAAAAAATCTTGAGACCTGAAAAAACATCCTTTCTTCAACAAAAGATTTTACTACATACTTAAAAACTGTAGAAAGGAACAAAGAAATAGAAACTTCACTCTATATATTATACACTCTATATTATATTATATATAATTATATTAAATAATATATATCAAACAATATATTAAAATATTATATATATTAAGAACAAAAAAGAACAGTTTTATGGCTAACTCAGAAAATAAATTTTTCACTAGTTCAACATTTATAAATTTCAGCTTACTATAATCATAACAGGGAAACTACTACATATTCAATTATAAGAAACACACATTAGTAAAGTATTTGTATTATTTTCAAGTTTACTATATTTTCCTCAAATAAACTTAAGAAATTTAAATGTTGTATAAATGTTATTAGGGAAAAATGGCTCTACTAATTATTATAAATGTAACAATATACTTAATCGGGACTGTTCCAGTAACTAGGACAAGAAGACACCCTAACTTTTTCCCTCTGTTTCTTCTACTAGTCAATTACACTCAATCCTACAACTACCTAATGGAAAAATATATAAGCCTTCCATTTGACTACTATTGCACAATATTAAAGAAATACTTTCTTTGTCAAGGAATCATGTTTTAAAAGGCTAATTCATTACTTCAGTTCACAATATAAAATCTCAGTAACTTCAACAATACCTCATTCTGAAGTTCATCACCACTTTTAACAGAAGCAAGCATATCGTATAAAGTACAGCAAAGATCTTCTATTCTTGTTGCTTCAGCCATTTCATTTAAAGTTGCATTTAAGTACTTTTCAACTTCACACCACAAAAAGGAGTCATTTGTTTTTTCCACAGGCTTAAGATCTGCGGTAGAATGCTCCTGAAAATGTTCATTCAAAAACTTCTTGTAATCTAGGCTGATAGTTTTCTGGGATTCACCATTTATTGGCAGTTCATCAAAGTGATCCAAATCATACATGTCAAATGAAAATACTAAGTTTTTACCAAATAAAACCTTTTCACCACCATATTCCTCTTCTGTCGTCTGGAGAAGAGTAGTGAAACTGTCTTGGTGAAAACGAGAAGTTATTCGATTGATAGCATTACAAGCAGCAGTGGCAGATGATGATGGAAAAGGACCAAACATCTGTTTGATAGCCTTTGTCTCCTTGTGGCCAACACAGTCTGTCAAGTGAAATGTCTTGAAGAGAAATGCAGCTGCACTTTCAATTGCTTCTATCCCATTATCCATTCCAACTATTCAAAGACAAAAAAGAAAACAAACACGTTAGCTCAACTGAATCATGGCTTAAGCCACCATTTAAAAAAAAGAAAAAGACTACTAAAGTCCTTCTGAATAATCCAAGAGTGAAAACATGCTAATAATGATAACCAATTTAGGAACAGAAGAACCCCTTTAAATGCATCCCCAAATTTCCAAAGACTTTATTAGAAAATAAACCATTATCAGCATTTTTCTATATCCAAGTACAGAAACTACCAAATAAGCCTTTCTCTTCCTAAATATAACTAGAGGTATTAGTTAAAACTTATTTAAAACCAAATTTTAAAAACTGACTTTATGAGCTGGTCAAATAAGCCAAAATAATGTGTAAACAATACCTAAGTTAAAGACTTTTGGAGCTATTACGACAGCTGGAGAGTTACCTTTCCTTCCAAATTGTACTGTAAGTCTGAGATAGTAAAAAAGAGATTTAAATAGTTTTCATTTAAAAACATTCACTACTGTCAAGAATGGACATAAGTATAATTTTTAAAAATAAATTTAGCCATGTTATAAGATATTAAAAAACTCTGCTGTTTGACAGAAGTCATAAATAAAATCCTCAATAAAGTAAGAGGAAGTGAACCACCCCTACTTTAAAGCATTAAAGGCTCATAACTGACTCTTCACTAATAAAATATGAAAACAGCCTGCATTTTTGTCATAGAATTCAAACAGTGTCTTAGAGTAGAAAAAAAAAGGATTTCAATCTCAGAGGGCTCCAAATCTCAATGTGACTTACCTAAAGTAATGCTGGTAAAGTTAATAACATAATTAACCAAGTATCTTACTGAAATCATGGTTACATCATATCAGTGATCACAAATATTAAGCAGCATATGTTAGCTTGCTAATGCAATTAAAACTCATCCTTCATTTCCAGTTATATGTATCCTGCCTCAATCAACAATTTTTTAACATGTGAAAACCAGGTCCTGTCTTATTCTATAACTATTTCCATAACCTTATTTAACCTCCTAGGCCTCTGATTATTCAAATTTTATTCATATTTTAGAATCCAGTTCAGTTGCCTCTTTCAAAGTGGTATATAATTGTGCACTACTGTATTCCCTTCATTGGGCCTAGGGCAAAATAGATGCCTCAACAGAGATTTGTTAAATTACACTGGACCTAGAGTCCAATGATACCAGACTAGTGATTTTACACTATATCATATTACCTCAGCAAATTTTTACTTTATCTTACTATGGTCACCAATGTGTATACACTAATAATTTGTAAGTGAAGATAAATTTCTGTAAATCTCTATATATGTTATTTCTAATTTCTTTAAGTAAGAAGTCTACTTTTATATTTAGAAGAAATTTATCATCTGACATACAACTATTCTTTTAGTATTTAAGAAAATACATGGTAAAAACCTCCTATAGATTAAATTATACCTTTAAAATAACAATAACATTTATGTACATTGTACTTAAATTTAGTCTTTATATGATGCTTGGTTTTAGGTAACTTAGGAATTATGATAATTCTACAGATAAATTGAGAGGGTTGAGAATAGTAAAGTCTGATTAAAAAAACTGGAAATCACATTATAAACTCATTCTATATATAACATTGAAAATATGCATTCTTGTCTGGATTATCATTTTGCAAATTGAACTATTTTTAAGACAATTTACTAAAAATGTTCACATTTCAGTTCTCCCTAATAAAATGATCTCCATCTTACAGAGGTTAAAATGGGAGAGTCAGAGTTAAATAACTTTGGAGGTCAGGTAACTATTTAGTTATTAAAGTTTTTTCACTTCTAAAGTAAGTTCTTTTTACTATACAACACTGATTCCCCATAAATTCCTAAAAAGATTTACCTCTAATTCTCATTTACTAAGTAACTAAATAAATGAACAAACCCAGTAAATAAAGTAAAAATAGGTGAGTAGTCTTATTATATTACCAAAAATGAAATTAACTTAAATACCTATTATTAGATCACTAATTTATATTATAGCCATATTTAACATTCATTAGATATAAAGCAGTGGATCCATATATCCTGTCATGAAATAAGGTCCTCAATATAGTAAGTGGGGAAAAAAGCTATGAACCCACTTTTGAGGAAAAATAAAATAATTGTAGACTCACAGAAATGTGTACAAACATCAAAAGTAATTTTATCAGTTTCAATTTTAAATTAGAATTGACATCTATAAAATCTCAAAAACAAATTATTGCTTAAAGTTAAAGTTTAATTGGATAATTGTGATTCATAAATGTTTAGGCCTCTGCAGTAGTTAAAATATTTACTTCTGTATAACTAAACCTACCACAAGTTTGAGTTGGGCTGCTAAGAGTGAACACACGTTAATCACCAAATGGTTGGTTTCTCTTATTAACTGCACCGAGTTACTTAGGAGTTTCATTTTGTAAAGCAGTAGCAAACAGTATTTGTTGCCATGACTGATTATCCAACAAGAGACTAGTTCACTCAGAAAACAAGTAATTCCTTTGGGATGTTAAAATACACAATGAAGACTCATTCATGCCGCCTTCCCGCAGAACACAGGCTTGTCCCCCCGCCCACCAGTGACGTGGAGACTCGCACAGTAGCACTCGGTCAGCATGTGATGATGTAGAAGAACAAGGGGACTAGCTGTCATCAGACAGCCCGGATGAGGAGACTGTTTAGGAGGAGATTACTGCAGAACCTGGCAGCGGGGAAGGAGAAATCCCGATTTGCTAGCACAGACACCCATGATGCCAGCACTCATCTTTTGGAGGCTGAAATATTACATGAAAGAGGTCTGCAAAACACGTGAAGAAAAGGAAAGTCTGGCTTGTCAAAGCTCTGCCAAGTCACACCTCCCTCAATAAACGTGGAATTAGTGATACAGTGCTTCTCATGAGTCAGCTGAACCTGCACACAAGCCACCACACCGAAGAAAGGGGGAGGGTCTTGAAAAACGCGGCATGCGCTTCTAGTGACGAAATTTTTATTATTATTTTTTTTTTTTTACGCTATAGAGAGATTAGATCATTTTAGATCAACTGCAAGAATAGTGTTTACAGATAATAACTTTTGGGTTATTTTTGTTTATATTTTACATATAACTTAGTTCCGAGTGATTTTACATATAATTTAGTTTTAAGTGACTATTGGGCAAAAGCTCTTTATATACCTAACATTTTTCCAAGCTTTTTCTATGGGTTAAGCATCACTAGTTGTGCTAATCTGAGACTAAGATTTTAAATTTAGTTTTGTCCTCAAGGTAACAAATAAAATACACACTAATCAACTGAGAAAATCTGAATGAAATTTAAAAACTGTGAACCTCTATAAAGAAATCACCTTACTACATATCTAATCTTCTAGTCATAAAATACTGAACAAGACTGTAAACCACAAAAGTGACTTTACACACAGAGCATTTCAGCTGCAATACATTTAAAAGAATAAAGTTAGAAGACAACTAGAGTACTTTTTACCAGTAACATATACTTGTGTGGTCCACTTTACAGTATATTAAAATATTTATGTCAAATGCTTAATCAACTGTAAAATACAACTGGTAAATTGTTACTATGGTATTAGAAAACAAATTTTTAAAATCAAGTTGTATGATGAGTACAATCTCAAATATCAATAGAATTTACTTCTATATTTTTTCTTGATTGAAAAACATTACGTATTAAAGAACTGTAAATTCTAACTTTTTAAAATCCTACCTTAATTGTTGAGGCCATTTTAAAAAGTATGAGAAATTTTTAAGTAGGAAAGTTTAACTGGAAATTGACTAGACATATCCATAAACTTTTACCCTTAATTGCTAAATATTCAACTTCGAAGTTATATTTTAATATTGAAATGTTCAAAGCTGTCAAATTTACTTTGCCATGTTCTATACAAATTTAAATATCCATTTTTCCCTAAAACTTAATCTGCAGCTGTAAATAGTATATTATAACCCTGCATCAGTGTCAAGTTAAGTTCATTCCATTTGTAAAAACAGAGGCAAGACAAGCAATTATCCATGTTATATCTGAACAAAGATTAGCTAATATACTTTAATAACTATGATGATTTCTTTTATAAATATCTAAATTATTTACCAGCAACTTTTCTAGGCTATCATCAAATGAAAATATAAAAAGAATGAATCAACTTATACACTATACCACATTGCTATCATTTTTTCCTCTACAAATTAGTAGTAGTACCTATTATTATGTTTTTAACTACAGTATCTAAAACTGTAAAATTAATTTCAATATTTTCCTATTACAGTGAAACTTAGAAACAGAGATTAAACAACATACTAGAAAAAATAAACAACATACTAAGAACTAGATCATGTATTTTTTTTCTTTTTGTGTTATTATATCATCTTCTGAGTAATCAGTAAGTTATCAAACAAACTTAAGATGTAATAGAGGTAAGCATTTCCCATATGACTTTTTGGGGAAACAAAATGAACAATTTATGTTATATAAATTTAAAGTTGCATAAGTAATACAATTTAATATAGTGAACTTAATTTATTTTAGAATATATAACTCTGGAATCAAAGCACCTCCAGCAAAACCTTGCATTAAGTAGACAAAGTATTCAAGAAATATTCAACATAGAAATTTGAAGGAGTTGCTTAAATGTTAATATTCCTATGTATATAGAAATTATTGCCTTCAGAGAGAATAAATAATTAAAGGAAAGCAAATAGAGAAACATATTTGATAGAGAATAAGAATAGTAACACAAGATTAAAAATAGCCCAAAGCATTTCCATGTTTTAAAGTCAGTTACTTCATTTTGTGTATATTCATCACAAAATGTAAATACTCATAGTGTAGACTTTAAGTCAGCATCCATTATCATTTCTTGTATTATAAAATTGCATCAAATTACAACTCGACTCTTCAAGCAACCAAAGAACTAAAAGTTTCAATTAGATTTTATATACAAGTTTCCTATAATAAATGTAATTTTGAGCATCACTAAGGAAATGAACTAACATTGAACAAATCACCTAGCTCACTAAGTTAAACTAACTGGCATTATTTTTAGTTTTTAATGTCCAAAGAAAAACATGGAAAAAAGTTTTGAAGGTACAGACTGTAGCCAGAACAGCTTGATGCAAACAGAGGATTGCCTAAGAGGAGGTTTACAGGAGACCAGCTTCCAAGAACAGGCTGGCCATGCTGATCAAGGACCACAGAACCCCTTGTAATTGAATCCTTGATCCCACAGATAGCTGAAATCTTCATATTTAGTTAGTATGCTGAGTAGACAGGTAGCCCTGGTGCCACCCTCCACAAGCTAGGCATCATATCACCCTCCAATATCTAATTTTGATTAGATCAGTTTCACTGCTCCAATATGATCAGTCTTAGAAATCTAAGAAAGGGAACTCGGTGGGCTCTAATAACAGAATCCTCTGTACCTTCATCCTATCCTCCAGAGGTCCCAGCAACTTTGGAATTTATGTTAGGCTTTAATCCCAAACCCAGGCTTTTCCCTCAGCTGCCTGTTTGTCAGTCCCTCTGCCTTAGCTATTTTCCACTGGCCACCTACTGTCACTCCTACACTTCTGCAATTTTCCCTTAGGACAAAGGTGTGGGCTAAGAGAATGCCTAAGGGTTAAGGGAGCCCTATGTGTTCAGGTCCATAAATTAGGCCTCTGTCTGTTATCTCATTTGGGGATTTAAAAGCCAGACTTCCTAATAAGTGCTCTGGAAATGACTTATTTACCCAAATCTCAAATCAAAACTGACCTATTCTTCTTCGCCTTCCATTCCTCAAAGTTTTGTTTTATATATCCACCCTAATCCCAGGGCCACTTTAGAGAGAACCACTGTGAGAGAGGACTCCTTGCTGCAGTCCCACTCAACCATAGCCTTGAGACTGGGGGAAAGAATCTTTGTTTTGGTATCTTGGTCCCTAGGTCCCCTTTCCAGTCCTAGAGAAACACAGCGGCATCTAGTATACCCAAGGTTCCTTTCTGACTCCTGACTCTTTCCTAACTCGCCTGCACCCCTTATTATGTGCCCCACTGCTTCAACAAAACAAGGGGGATAAAAGCTCTTATTTAAGGCATTAGGTAGGTAACAGATGGTCACATTGGAGTTTGGAGTTAAGAACACCAAAAAACAAAACAAAAAACAGTTAAACATTTGGTTCTCTCTACACTGGCTAAGGGTATTATCATGTTTCTGCATGAATATTTAGTATGGGGTTCAAGTAGCACTGTGTGTGAGTGACCCCACTGGTGCATTCACACCCTAGCAACTCCTTTCACAGACCTTCCACTTATAAAGGAAAAAAACCCACAAAGCCTTAAGCTCTGTCTCTCTCTGAAACCTTCCTTTTACCAAATGAACATAGTTCTAATAGCTGGTGATGAGCCTACACCGGAAATTGCCTTTTGTGCACTCTGCCCATTCTTTGTGCAGAACCCCATACACTCCACACTTAACGTCTCATTTGCAAATAACAGTTGACTAGAAATTTTTTTAATTTTTTCTGTAATTTTAAATTTAGATTGTTTTGTTGTAATTTTTTGCACCTGTCTTCTGCTAAAGATGCATAATTAGGCTCTGAGTTTTGGAATTTTTTTTCCTTAATCAAGTAAGTCCTTACCTATCTTCTTGTCTTTTGGGGAATGTAAGCCAATGTTCTTATTTAAAGGTTTTGTTTACTGCCCTATTCAGTATTCTTTAGCCAGAAGTTCTCTAGTGATCTGAAGCCATGTAACTGAAGACCAGTTCTTACATCATGTGTGGGTAAGTTGCCATATATTTAAAGAGGAAAAAAAAGCCTGATTGTTTTATGCCAAAGGAAAGCAACATTTAAGTCCTAATGTATTGTTCCTCATTGTCTTCTGCTATCTGTGAGTCTTCAGGAGCACCTACAGCTTCTGATACAATGCCTTCTCTTAAGGTGTTAATCACCATCTCACTCAAAGTCCCCCTCCAGTTCTTGATTCTAAGTTAAATTTAAGGAGCACCACAGTTTCTTCTTATCCACTGACTCTTTCCAAACCAGATGATTTTTTTTCAGTACCTCTCCCAAAAAGGTGACCTACATTTTAAGAAACTGAACCAGACAACAAGTTGGGGGCTTTAGCTCAAACATCTTCAAATCCCTTTTGTTTCTGTATATGGGTGCAAGTCTCAGAAGCTCTCACTCTACCTCTATTTGCATGGAAAATGTACTCTAACTCTTATCTCCCAACTGCCCTCATCTCTTGTGAAAGTTTCCTCATTCACTCTAAGCCAGCTCCCTCTCTGAGTCAACCCCCAACTAGCAAAAAGGGCCCAAGCCAAGGTTTCTTATCTGTACTTCCTGCTTCCATTCCACACTGCCCCTAGGGAATACCTGAATTCCCCATGTTGTCCACATACTTCAGCATTCATTCTCCATCTCCTTCACCTTCTCATTTGTGGTAGTTTATGGGTATAATGGGGTTTTATCGGTACAAAGAAAAAAAAAGGAAACATTTTAGTATTGCATCCATTTAGCAAATGTTTTGTAGTACTATACCTGGTAATACCATAAAGAAAATTAACTGCAACCTTAAAAATATCTCTATATGAATGCAGTGTCAATTTTCTTATGTTAATGGTATCATAGCAATTTGTAAAAGAATAATAATACACTGATAAACTAAAGCAGACTGTGAAGCTGATCCTATTTTGAACTCTTGCCATTGCTACAACAGCCATTCAATTTACATTTGTTCTGGCATATCCCCAAATAATCTGAAATGCCTATTTATATAACTCATATAATTACAAAGTCATCTATAATGTTCATTAAATTATTTCAGCAATTTATTTTTTGATTTCTCTTGTGAACCGGCATACACAACACCTCTATCCCTGAAACATTCAACACACAATCTACAGTTCTGTTCCACATTTTCCTCTCTACAAATCCTTTCCTGTAGGATTTCATATATCCTACCCTGCCCCTTTCATATATCATCACATAACTGGGCACATACATCTATCAAAGCATTTAATACACACTGAGCAACTATTTGTTGCCAATAGCTAGTGGTACATCTAAATTATAATAAAATTATTCACTGACAGTTATTTACCAGGTATTTTGTACTACTGTTTCACATCACAACAACATATTACAGTAAGTCCTCCTTAAAATTGATAATTTCTTAGAAAATGTAACTTTAAGCAAAAGAACATAAGAAAACAATTTTACCACAGACTAATTGACATTAACTATAGGTAAGTTCCTATGACATATTTCTGATCACAAAAACATCACTAAAGTTCTAAAGACCCAAAACGTTTCTAATATTAAACAATTTGGATTCATTCATTTTCAACCTGTTTATGTCAATTCAGGTGGCAATAACCTATTCCAGCAGCTTATGGCACAAGGCAGTAATCAACCATGGACAAGATGCCATATGACCTTTTAGAAACACCAATTAATCTAACATGCACATCTCTGGGATATGGGCGAATACCTGGAGAAAACCACCCACACTATTATGGGGAGAATGTGCAAACTCTACACAGACAGGTATCCTGGCCAGAAATAATTTTTCCCCCTCACTAACATCATAACGAAACAATTTTGAATGAAACACAGTCCAGGGAATGCTCTATAAACAAGTTAACAGGTTTAGAAATATTAACACACTAGGAAATAAGAGAACCAAATGTGAATCATATATATTCACTCATTAAGTTCAAATAATTCTAAACTATAGGAAATAAATTTTATGAAAACTTAAAATAAAAATAAAAATAGTACAAATATATAGCTCCAAATGATCTAAACAAAGTATTAGCTTACTGGGTTCATCCATATATATAAGAGTAAAATATAAGCAAGTAGAACTTATTTCAGGAATGCAAAGATGGTTCCATAATCAGAAAATCTAGTATCATGTGCAGTCTTAAAAAATTAAAAGAGAAATTTCTAGTATACATCTATAGAAATAGAGCAGACACCTGGGAACAAAAGGTAACAAACACAAAGAAGAGGTCTAGCAATTAGCAGTCTTGGTCTCTAATACTACGAAGCTTTGGCTCTAATAGAGAGAGTTAAAGATATGAAACAAATAGACCCACATGGTCTCTTTGTCTTCATCCCTGAAGTAGTTATGATATTGAACTCAGTACATTCCTAATACATATTTTTAAACATGTACAAATCTAGAAATGAGGATAAATAACAACTTCTATATTTATGACATAAACATAGACTAAGGAACTCTGATCAATAAAGCTGGTAAAACTTTATTTCTTAAAAAAATATGAAGATAGCTATAAGTTAAATGACAGAAGTAGGTGTCTCATAATTTTTTAATCACTCTGAAATACTATGCGAAATTACCAATATAAGTCAGAGTTTTCATTTTTATTGAATACATTAAGAACATACACAATACATATAGCTCAAAAAATAAGCACGAAAGGAACACACCTATATAATTTAAACAACTATCTCCAGAAATATAACGTTATCAGCTCCTCAGAAACTTCTTTAATGTTCACTTTGAGTCATTACCTTCTTCTTCAAAAGTTACTATCCTGACTTACAAAACCAGAGATTAGTTATACCTAGCTTTCATTTCAAATAGATAGAATCCTACTACCTGGCTTTAGTCACCATTAACTTATTTTCACCTGTAATTCCTGTTACTATAAGATAGTCCACATATATAATGTTTATGTTATGCTCATTAAACAATGACCTAGATTGTTTCCATTTTATTTTATTTTATGTTATGTTATTTTATTTTATTTTTAGAAAGAAAGATTATTGAGGAGACAGAACAGAAATAAAGTGGGACTCCCAGGCCGGTGGAACCAGGTCAGGGAGGGGCAATGGAGCCATTTCCATTTTAAAGGTTATCACAAGTAATGAGTCTTTCTTGGTATGCATGGGTAGGCATTTTAAGGGGATATTCATGTACTTATTACTGCATAATATGAACCAAGACTTGTTCAACCACAGTAGATATTATTAAGCAGTTATTTAAAGCAGTAGTACTGATTTAAACTGTATCAGCCATGAATATTCTTACTTCACATTCTTTATTCTACCAATAATTAGTATGTCAGTCTTTTTAACTGTTCTGATGGGCATGTAGTGGTATCTCCCTCATTACTAATAAAATTGGACACCTTTTCATGTTCATTGGTCATTCAATTATCTTATGTGAAGTGCTTATTCAAGGTTCTTGCTTATTTTTATATAGGACTATCTGTCCTTACTGACTGGTAGAAGTTCTTACTAGGGATACAAGCTCTCTTTTGGGTCATATATGCTTAAGTTATATTTTCAACTTTCCTTTTTCCTCTCAAAGAATAAAAAGTATCAATTTTATGCCATCCAATTTAGCAATCAACCCCTTTATGAATGCTTTCTGTTTAAAAGTTCTTTAGACGTAAAGATCATGAAGAAATTCTTGTACATTATCTTCTAAAAGATTTTAAGTTTCATATTTTGCTTTATGAGTTTATTAGAATTATTTATATAGGTACTTTTTTAAAAAATACATTTATCCATGTGCTGAAAAAAATTGCCACATCTCCCTACTTGATGGCCTTCAAGTATCCTAACATCCCTGGATATGTTTCTAAACTCTTTATTCATCCAAATGGTTATTCTTGCATTAACACTTCACTGTCTACATTACTGATCTTTACAGCAAATGTTAAAATACAGTGTAAATAAGCCCTCCTTTATTTTTCAAGGTTGACTTGACTATTTTTTGCCTTTGAATTTCCATATAATTCTCATATTATGTCAATTTTCACACACAACACAAACTCAAAATCAAACCTGCTGGGATTTTGTGATCACTCTGGATCTGTAGATCAATTTTAATAAAAATGGTATTTACCTAATAAGGTTCTATTGCTTTGTATACTCCTCCACTTGTTTAGTTTCTTTTTAAATTTCTCTTAATAATATTTTAGTTTTTCATTGTGAAATCTTGTATATCTTTTATTAAAATTTATCTTTATTAAAATATAAATTAAAAGATAAAATTTATCTTTTATTAAAATTTATTCCTCTGTATGTAATGAATTTTAGTGCTTTTGTAAATGGCATTTTTAAAATTTGCTATTGGAAAATAGAAATAAAATTGATTTTTATATTGACTTTACTAAATTCATTTTCTAAAGAGAAAGTGATGTGAACAATAGCAGTTTGTTTTCAATCTTTATAAACTTTCTTTTCCTTGCCTTATTATATTTGCAAGAGCCTGCAGTACAGTGAGAAACAAAAGTAGAGAGGGGCACTCTTGTTTAATTCCTAACTCAGAAGAATCTTGTACAATAACCATTAGATGTGTTTGAGTGAGGTTTGTTAATAGCTGCCCATTATCAAATTAAGGAAGTTCATTTTTAGTCCTATTTTGCTAAGAATTTTTATCATAATGGATGTTAGATATTCATAAAATGCTTTTATTTCATCTACTAATTAATCATGTATTTTTAAATATTTCTTTCCATGAATTACATTTCCCCTACTTTTTAATCCAGTGATATTTTATGAAATCACATGCATATCTCCTGTATTTTTTTTTTTTATATTACTGTCTTTATTTCACTAAACATTCTAGTGTGTGTCTCTGGAGATCTGGATATTTTCATATACAGCCACAACACCATAATCTCACTTAATGACATTCCAGCATATATTTAAATTTCTACAATGGCCAAAAACATCTTTTTATGATCTCAGGGGTCAAAGGTCAGAGATTACATATGCTTATAATGTCTATAACCTCCCTTAATCTAAATACCTTTATAAATTACATTATATGGCATTTCCCAAAAAAGCCATCAATGTTTTACTGTTAAGATTTTTAATTACAAACTCAATCTCTTTAATAGTCAAATACTCATATTTTCTATTTCTTCTCTTGTTCATTGAAGTCAATTTTGTTATCTTAGTCCTGTGAATCTGTCAAAAGTTCTTATCTTCTCATCCATCTCTTCTTCATTTAGTCTCTTCTTCTGTAATGGACTGTCACCTCTAGGACAAATTGGTCCGAATACCAGAATCACATTTTCTGGGTTTATCTCTGCTTCCATGTCTTGACCTTAGAATTATCTGCTTTTGTAGTACCGTGATGCAGCCAAACAAATTTTTTGTTTAAAGTTTTTCTAGTTATTCCTATTAGAAAGTTATTCCAAATTATCTATCTGCCAGTATACAGGAAGTAGAACTCTGAACTTTTTTGGAATCTACAAATTTCAAAATAGCTATTTTTGAAAAACACTTCTGAAAAATTCCCTGCCACATCCAATATACAATAGGCCTTTATTACTCTGTCTAACCTTACTTCTACAAATAGAATTGTCAGATTGTGCTAAAATCTTTTTATACCTTTTCTAGTCATTGCTTTATAAACTACTTTGTACCCTTGGTTTTTTCTCATTTTTTTAATAATAAAATCTTATTTCCTTAATACCTTAAAAGACCTAATAGTTCCCCAATTCCATAAATCATACTTAATAAGTCACTCCTTTCCAGCCTACCTTTTGATTCATATTTATCTTAAAGACAAAGTTATTAAAGGCATGAGAAATATCAAAACACAAATAAAAGAAGGGCTATAAATTAGAGGAGGTAAAACAGATCTGTGCGTGAATATTTCATCTCAGCATGGAATGAAAAAACAAACAAGTTGGTTGTGGGTGAGTCTGGATCTATATCCAGACCAGACTACAATAATTTGCTCACTAAGCTTTGTAATAACTTCAAATATTTTGTTCTCACTCTCAGAGGAGAAAGATTTAGTTACACAGATTATTAGGAAACTGTCAGTTTTGTAATTTGTTTTTGTACCATTCTTGATCTCTATCATCCTAGTTTCTGTCTACACTGTGAAATCTTATCAGTCTCCTGAAATAATAATTTAAAACTCATAACAGAAATATACACCTAATATATGACGCATTTTATTAACTGCCACTTTCAATCTTGAGCTCTTTATTTTTGAAAATATTGTTACCTAGAGCACATAAAATTTATTGACAAAGTTTTACTGCCAATAGAAAATAGGTTACTGTGACTACACTTATCTTCAAAACCTATAGAGAAGATAGTTAAGTATTCAGAATGTAAGATTTAGGCCCAAGAATATTATTTTAAATAATTCATATATTTCCTCCCTAAAGCTAAGTTTAATTAAAATAATCTTTAGGTGATAATAAAACTGTAAAAAGTATATGGAAATATATTAAATGTAAGTTTTGAGAGGAAGAGTAAAAAACAACCACCACAAAAAACTGACATTGTAAGACAGTCAGCATCACAGATTAATAAAGGCCAATAGAAGACCTGTAGTTGGAATCTCAATATTTTATTGAGCATCTTGCTACCAAATTCCTTGTAATAAATACGGTAGGTACTAAAGTGCAAAGATGCTTTGATTGCTGGAAGCTCTGTCCTTGCATTGCCAAGGCATCACATTTTTCTTCAGAAAGGAGACAGAAGTACACAATTATGAACCAGTAAGAAAGTACTCTTAAAAATGTATGAAACAGGGCCTCCCTAGTGGTGCAGTGGGTTAAGCAACGCACTATGAAGCAAACCACAGCCACTGCAGCACGAGTTCGATCCCTGCTGCTGGCCAGGGAGGGGACCCACATGGTG
>JAGFMF010011446.1:6851669-6890032 GCA_019455555.1 Galemys pyrenaicus | reverse complement strand
CCCTCCCTGGCCGGCAGCAGGGATCGAACTCGTGCTGCAGTGGCTGCGGTTTGCTTCATAGTGCGCTGATTAACCCACTGCGCCACCAGGGGAGGCCCATACTGAACCATATTTAACTAGCCTTTGATATCAGAAGTTAGATTTGATTTTCTTGTAAAAGTAAATCATCCACTCACAGTGTGGGCTTAAAATATGTTTATTCCGTAAAACATATGTAAAAGGGAGGAATCATTCTTGTATTAACTAGTCCTATCATTTGATTGGATAAGGGAGGAAATTGATTAAACTATATATAATGAGACCCAAAATAGCAATACTTAAACAATGGAATTTTCCTCTTACATATCTGGTTATATGGGTAATCATATAATGGTATGGTTGCTTTCTTGATTTAGTCATTCAAGGACCCAGGCACCTTCGTGTTTCTCTGCCACTATTAAGGTGTTGTCCTCATCTGATAGTCCAAGATGACTCACAATCATGTTAATGTTCCAAGTAGCATTTAAAGAAAGAGGAGTACATTTCTTTGGGAACATTAGGTGAAAGCACACTTCTCACACATGGTAAAAATGCAAGGGAAACTGGGAGATGTAGTTTTTATTTTGGGTACCTATAAAATCAGTGAAATCAGGAGTTCTATTACCATGAGAGATAAAGAGAAATTTGGAGACAAATGTTTGATCCTTCTCAATTAAAACAAATATGCTGTTTTAATTAAACAGATAAGAATGGCCTTTCTTCTTATTTAAACTGAGCCACAGGGAACAGAATAGAATGTCAAGAATAATTTTTATCTCTTTCAGGCACATAAAAAGCGAACTAGTGAAAAATGGTGAAATAAATGCCTAAATATAAATTATTTTAAGGATTAATTTTTCCTGAAGATTAAACTATTCTTAAACATGTTTAATATGGTCAAAGTGAAGTTTTAATTCATTCTACCCACAAGTAATTAAGTGTATATCACATAACCCACACTTTGTTAAACATTGTAAAACTTTTCAAAGATAATTTTTATATTATCTCTATTTTCAAGAAATGTAGGAAGGAACTTACAGTTTAAGTGGAAGACAAATTTAGTACTCACCAAACTTTTTGAGAACAATTAAGTACTGAATTGTATGATCCTTAAAATGTTCAAAAGGAGTCCAAAATAAAGAAAGTTGGATGCAAGAATTGAAAAACCATTGTGAAAATTAAAATTGCATATAAGAATAATAAAAATTATTTATAAAACTTTCAGACGCAAATATATGAAAGATTTATATTTAGGGCTGACTATATAGAGGAAAGACATGCTGAATTTTAAAAGCCCAAGCTGCTGATGATGCATAGGCTAATGTCTGACTGCAGTCTAAAAACAGATTTCACTCCTGCTTTTTGCTCTATTTGTACCCACAAGAGCTAGCAAAATGCTTATAAATATTGGATACCAAGTGTTAAAAAATTACAATTTTCCTTTTGCATTCAATGTTTCTGTTATTATGTGGCTAAGGACTTGCATTTTTATTTGAGGTATAGCTTTTTTAGTGTGTCAAAGAACATACATCTTAACTGTACATTGTCATATACAAATCAAGTTATAGAATATTTCCAACACTCCACAAAACTCCTTTTATACCCTCCCAATTAAAATTTACATCCCCTTACTCCCTTCCAGCCACCTCAAAGTAGCCCTGATTCTCACTTCTATCAACATATATTAGTATCCATGTTTTTGAAATATGTAAATGAAATCATACAGCATTTCAAGCAACATTTTTTTTTCATGTTTTTGCTGCCCTAGCCTTGATTTGTGAGGCTCGCTGATACTTGAAAGAGATATTTTTCATCCTCTATTTTAAAAGTCCTTTCTTATGGGAAAATCCCATAAAAGTGTAGAGAAGGTGTTTATTATATACTAATATACATTAAGTGTCAATGGTCTTTAAACTTCAAAGACAGGTAGTCAGCACAACTCCATCCTTCTTGGATGATAGTAAGTTAACTTGCTGTGACTTTTACTTGAACAAGCTTGGAAACGCCCTATGAGAAATTTAGTCCTATTACAGAGTTAGATTCATAGTCCTTACAAATATAATCACCCTGACTATGATACCATTGTAACTTTGCAAAGGTGGAGTAGAGGGCTCCCCAAACTACCTTAATTTCAATAGCTTGCTAGAAAGTCTCCTGAAAATTACTGAAAGCTGTTATACTCATGGAATTTATTAAAGGAAAAACATACAGATTAAGGTTAGCCCAAAGAAGATACACAAAGAACAGCTCCAAAAGGGTTTCAAATGCAAGAATTCTCTTCCAGTTATGGAGATAGGACATGGTACTGTTCCAGCACTGATGTGTGACCATATCCATGGAGTATTACCCATCGGAAAGGTTCATCTGAGCTTGGTGTACAGTTTTGGGTAGGTAGGGAGCTTCAAGTCAGCATGATGAATTGATTCATTAATGGTTTACTCACTTGGTTAATCTCAGCTTCTGCATCCACTGATAATGTATGACCCATATCCCCTACCTAAAATTACATTGTGGTCTTTTAGGAGGACCAGCCCCTAATCTAAGCAATATGGATATTGACAGTTCCCATTCTAAATCATATTGTTAGACTTTTCAGCATAACTAAAAGCCCTCAGCAAACTGCAAGATCCTGAGACCAAGCGCCAGGCCACTGGGCAAACTCAAATTCTGTACCATGTACTCCTCAGTCTTCACTTTTCTTACTGAAGAATTTATTGCTTTCAAAATCTAGAATTAAATTGTCTCTTCATCAAAAAGATCCTCAAAAATTAATTTTATGAGTATACATATTTTAAAATTTTGAGTGATTATGAAGCATCTCAACATATTTGACAAGCAAATTAAGAATGGAGTAGGACTTCTAACATTTTCTTTTCTCTTAATTGCACTTTATATATACTTATATGTGCGTGTATAATACATATTTATGAGTATTCTACCGAGATCACTCACTTCTGTATTAATAAAATTGAACAAGAGCAACAAAATAAAATTGAGAATTTTCCAAAAGAATATAATACCACAACTGAAAACCAAGGATTAGTGGCCACATTTCATTGATGTTGAGGTTAGGGTTTGGGTAAGCATACAGGACTCTCCTAGAAGAAGGTAAACTCCCAAAAACCTCCATAGAGAAGTGAAATTATCCAAAATTGTCCCTATATTTTGAACATTATTTAATTATATAATGTATTGAAGAGTTCTCACTGAGGAATTGATACCACTATAGTTTAAAATAAAATTAAAATATTTAAAAGTTAAGGTGCCACTTATTAATGCTATATTTCAGTTTTAGATAATTTTTATTATTTTGATAGGTTTAGCCTCTTCTTAGTTTAATGAGTTGTGATTTTTTTGTTGTTGTTCCTGATAAGATATAATAATGGCACAGGACTTCAGTTAATGAAACTGGCTAGAAACTGAATGTCACCTTAGCAGTGTAAGCAAGAACAGAAGCAGTCAAAGTTAATTAAGTCACAGGGTAAGAAGACAGAGATTACAGAGTCATTCATTGACCAGAAAGGGCAAAGTTCAAGTCAGAATAAGATTCTGATTTTACAGTCTCAGGTTCAGACTAAAAACTATATTTAACAAACTCTGTAAGCTGATTTGAAGATCCATTCTTACTTTCATTTTATTGATATATATAGAGAACCTACTGTGACTCAGCAGACACAATAGCAGATAAGACACATTGTTTTGCCTTTTTATAGATGATAGCTAATATTCATCGTGTACCTATCTGCTATTTGCCAAAAATGTTTTCTGGAATTCTATGAGGGTTTATTATTCTCACTTTTATTATCTGACATATGTGCTCCATGAGCTTTCAATGATGAGGAAATGGAATCTCTAAGAGATTGATGATCTGCCTAGAAAAGAATATCTAAAGGTCTTTTGGCCTACTCTTTAAAACAACTTTCTTGCTGTCAAAAGGCTGTTAGCAGTTGGAATGGACATAGCTCCTCAGTATCTGAATAAGTATCCTGATCTATCACTTTCAGTTTCTATGCGGGATATAAGAGCCCCATCTTTTACAAGATTTGGGATCTCATAAGGAAGGCCTTGACCTGAGGATAGATGACAAATGAATCAAGAGTCATCTTATTCTTTTCTATATTGAATGGTTTATTATCTAGGATTTTAACACTTTCTAGACCAGAAGGGGTTTATTTTGGTTACAACTCTATCAGTTGCTATTTATACAAAATACACAAAATATAAAAGTGGAGACAGATAATTAATTTTACTATATTAGTACTGAAGCTATAATTTAAGTTTACTTTAAAATAAGTTCTTCCTTAAAGATATGACATTGATGTCACCAATACCTTTTCTAAAATTTAAAGTCTAGGTAAATTAATGAACAGAGAAAAACTGTCCTTGTCTGAACTTAAAGTCTCAGGTTATACAACTCTGAATATTTAAAACTACTAACGTGAATTTTTACTAAACAAAAGCTGACATATATGTTCTATGAGAGCTTTCTTAAGCTTTCAAAAAGACCCAGCAAGAAGTTATAAATGATTATAAGTAAGATTAAACAATAATTATTTATTACATCTATAGCACTAACTATTGTGTTTTCCTTTATAAAAGCAGAAATAGTACTGTATCCCCTCATACTTTGAAATTCTGGAATTAGACAACCGTATCCTAGAAATAACAAGCTTATTTGCTGAGGCCCTCACAGACATGAACGAGGGTTACCAATGCCACCACTCACATAAGTTCTAGAATTCCATAATTTTCTGTTTTGTCACCTTGTAACCTAAATATGCCACTTTAACTTCTCATACTCCCTTGAGGCAGCTGCCATTTACTACATTATTTTCATTTGTTTCTTTACTCTTAAAACAGAAGTTAAACGAAATTCATTGATACAGGGTTTTATAGACAAAAATTGTAGTTCTCAGGATTCAGGCAACCAATTCTATTCTCAGAAGGGTTTTAGGAGAAAAATGGAATGCTTACCCTTCCTTGAAAAGATGCTTCTGCTTAGACTTCTGAAAATAATGTATTTACTATACCATCTCCAATAACAACAATATTGTTAAGATCTCAAAACCTTTGCAGGGTGTGAAGAAATAGTAACAGTCTTCTTCATAAGCAATGCCTTATCTTACATGTAAAATGTAAAGGATACTTATAATGGCAGCAAAGTCAGAGGCAAGTATCTGTGCCTGTTGGGTGGCCATGAGAGGAGTCCAAGGACTCAGAGTAGCCCCTAGCTGCAGAGTGCAACCAGCATGACCTCTGGGGCTTCTTCTGAGGTGACCATCATTCCAGATATGAAATCTATGATTTTACCATGAACTTTGTCCAAGGGTGCACAGGCTCAAAGGATAACATTACATATATGTATGTGTGTGTATACTACATTTGTTAAAATTTTAATTTAATCTGTACATTAGAGCAAGCATGGCTCTTGACATAACTAAAACAATATCTTTTTCTCTCACAGTTCCTTTAAATTTTATTTGGACGTTTACTTGTTGCTGGAGAAAACTCTCATAAAATTGTGGCTTGTTATTATTATTCAGTTTTTAAAAATGTAGCTTCCATTGGCATTTTAGTTCACAAATGTTACTGCAATTCAGTAATTAGGCTATTTAATACTATACTGTTCAATAAAGGATAATAATGAAAATTCAGAATTGGATTTTGTATTAATTCTTTTCCCTTCCACAAGCTTCAGCCTACTTGGAACTAAAAGCCTGAACTGGAAAAATGGAGTGCACCTTCCATTTCCTTTCTCCACATCCCAACATCTTCCCACCCCACTTTTAACTATCATTTCCCAGGCCACATGTATCTCTTAAGAGGTAGGGCACTGAGAATGTTACAGGGTAGGGAGAGGGGCACCCCAGAACCCCCACACCTGCCCTCTCTGAATGGGTTTTGCCATTTGCTGCATTAAGACAAACATATAAAACCTTTAATGGAAAGGAATTTTAATATAATTAGGGTACAATACAGAAAGGACAAAGAATATAGTTACTAAGTTAAGTATCCAAGGTTACCCATCTCCTTAAGGGTAAAAGTCCAGCCAAATAGGATTGGCCCAAAGCAAGGCCCAAAAGCCTGCCATAAGTCTAAAGGACCTTTCAGTAAAAAAACTTTCAGTAAAAACCTTTCAGTAAAAACCCTTTCAGAAAGAGTCAAACAAATATGGGAGGAAAAGAGCAAAATCAAAATCAAGATGAAAGCTGCCATTGTTAACCTCCCCACGGTCTCTCACCCACATCTGTTCTAACCAGTTTAAAACTAAAAAGGAAGCACAGTTTTTTCACATGTCGCCCTGCTCCACGTGCCTCCTCCATGCCTCCTTCCTGCTTCCTTTTTCCTCCCTTCATTCTGTCCTCCTGTCTTCTCTGCAAAATCTTCTTTCCCTGCTCAGCTCCACCCACTTAGGGCAGAACCAAAATTTTAAAACTTCCCCCTTTCCTGGGGACCACCCTGTTACAAGAAGAGCTCAAGAGATAAAGAAAATTTCTTACATAGGTGCTGAGACTGTTGGTTTCCGATTCTGGATCTAAAGGCAGGGGCCCCTGATAGGTCCTGGTAAGTGATTAAAGCAGATGCTTTCTGTTACAAAGAAAGGAGACCCGCCCAAATCTTGAAATCCCCTGACTGATGCTTCATTACTTCCCCAGGCACTGGAAGCCTGCTGTGCACCTACATTGTCTTTTTGAGGGAAATTCCTTATTCTTCCAGATGGCATTACTGGACAGAATCCAACTGCCCCTCTAGGGGAGGTAAAATATCCTTCAAGGTCCTTGCCTGAGACACCCCCTATAATTAAATACATATTAAGAAACAAATTTAATTTCATACCTGTGGGAGCCACAAAAATGTGAGATTCAAGGACAATTCAAGCAATGAAGTTTATATGCCATCTTAAACTAAAATGGAAGTCTGGAACGTCAAAGAGAGTAGAGTAATTCATAGGATGATAAGAAGAGCAGATGTTTGGTAATTAGATGTTTTTCCTGCTATATAGATAGGTCATTTAGATAAAAAGTGGGTCTAGCTCTCTCTCTGGGTTAGGTCCTCTATGTATATTATTTTAGATAGTTAAATGAGAGGTTAATGTTTTCTTGAATGTGCTGGAGCTTGATTGCCTTCAGCTCAAAATAATTCATGTGTCAAAGAGGCACATTTTGGGCAGGCTTATTCTGGGGAGGCTTTAAATCCATGCTAGCTCTCTTTTCCATGGCTTATTCCTCTTGCTGGGATAAGATTTAAGAGTGAGTTTAATCTTAAAGTGGCAGCACTCTCCTGGCTCTGCTACCAAGCACTCAATTAGCCTCTTAGCCTCTAAATTTCCCATGGTAGAGGTGGTCAGATATTAAGCTGCAGTACACTTACTCTTTGTGGGCATCAGTATACTAGTTCTTTGCATTTTTCAGCTGCAGAAAACACATTTCAAAGCTCTTCTGTAGTCCACTGACAATACCCCTCCCTAGATCTGAAGTGATAGTCATAGAATACCTATTTCCTGCAAGGGATTAGGTACCCATAACACAGTTGCAGTTCTCAAAAAAAGTTTCTCCTTTACTTTCTCTGACACTTTTTTTAATTCAAATTATGGTTGAATGCTCAAAGAATCATATCACAGTTTCTTGAACTTATTTCTATTGTACACCTGCATATGGAGAGGATGCTGTATCTCATATGTTCTTGAGTATCTTGTCATCCTTGCTGCTTCAGTAGAACTATGACAGAAAGAGTCTCATTCTGAGGTTCTATTGGAGATGAAAACATAAAGCTGCAGGTGTGAGCATCATTAGTAAATACAAGTTTTAATCTTTCTAAAAATTGTGTCATATTTTCCTGCTCTCTATTACTACTATCATGTTACAAACTGTGATATTATGATTCACTATAGATATGGATAGACTATATATCAGATGACCAAAATGTATATGTATCAGATGACCATAATATATTTCTTGTATGTATTTGGTTTTTAGCCACAATTCCTTGCTCACATCTCCCAAAAGTCTTGGAATTTTGTAAATGGTAAGTGATGAAGGTGTCTCTTATATGTTAATGAGGTGGCTTTGGGGAAGCATTTGAGGGTAGAGAGTGGTTACCAGGAGAGTCAACAAAAATGGAGGGTGGGAGTTTTCAATTCCACTCCTTGATTTCCTGGGAGAGGAGAAGGGCTAGAGGTTGCATTCAATTGTTAATGACCAATGAGTTACTCAATCATGCCTATGTAACAAAACCTTCATAAAAGCCCCAATGGAGGGCCCTCAGAAAACTTCTAACATAGAAGCTGATGATAGCGAAATGACAAAACAAAATGTGAGCAGAATTGCTTAACTGGAGAGGACATGGAAACTCCATACTCTTTCCCCATACCTTGATTTATATCTTTCTTGCATTTAACTGTTCCTTAGTTATATCCTTGGCAAGAAATAGGTGATTTAGTCCGTAAATACATTTCCTGAATTCTGTGAACTGTTTTAGCAAACTTATTAAACATGGGGAGGGTGACCTGGGAATCTCTGATTTATAACCAGTGAGAAGCATTGCTAATAATCTGGACTTGCAACAGACACCAAAAATATGAGGAGTAAGTCCTGGGAACCTCCAGTCTGTAATTAATTGGTCAGAAGCCAGATGGTATCCTCGGTCTGTGGGTAGTGTCGGAAGTGAGGGCAATCTTGGGACATTGTGTCCTTAACTTGTAGAGATTGAAACTACCTCTGGGTAGATGGTGTCAGAATATAGTTGAGTTCAGACACTACTTGTACATGTTTGGTTTTTAGCCACAGTTCCTAGCTCACATTTCCCAAATGCCTTGGAATTTCTCAACTGGTATTTTTGCTTGTTGGTGTGGGGAAGTCAAAATAATGTTTTACCAGAACTGTTGCAGTAACTTGTCTCTGCCTTGGATTTTACTTATTTTAATCTGTTCTTTACAACACCTCCAATTGATTGACCTAAAATGCAAATATTACCTTGTCATTCACCTGTTTTAAATCTTTTAAAATTTCCCTATACCCTTGCCCTAGAAGCATGGTTCTTTAATGTTAGAGTGCATACAAATAAGTCTTTTAAAATGCAGATTCTAATCAAGCAGATTTGAAATGTGGCCTCCAATTCTGCATTTCTAAAGATCTCTGAGATAATGCTGCCACTGATATCAGAATCACCCTTTGAGTACCAAGAGCATCAAAAAATTTTGGATCCTTCGTTGTACCATTCACTTACCTATAGCTCTTAATTAAATTTACCTATAACTGATTTTATCTCTTAACTCTTCTTGTTGCTCTAGTTTAGAGATCCTGGAAAAGATTATGTTTTCATAGCTACATTTACCCTTTCCCTCTCTTAGCTCCAATTATCCTGAATCCTTGCTATTGATGAATATGCTGAGCATGCTCCTGCCTCAGAGTCACCATTCCAAATTTATATTCACTGATATTCAGATTTTTTTCCACTTGATATAAAAATTTTCAATGCTATTTAAAATAAATTTTCAGTATTTTATATTTGGCTGTAAGATTTTTAAAAAGCCAATAAAGCATAAAAACAAATGAAAACCAAAAATAGGTAGCGGCCAAAACAAGAGTGGTGATGACTCTGAAGATATAAACATTAAAAACTAACCACTTTCATTTCAGAATCTTATTTTAGTTTAAGTAGCCACACATTTTAATACTATTATAAAAATTCCTTTTATTTCAGCTTTGAGAACTGATGTTTTAGAAGTTCTTATGAGAATAGTTCATATTTTTAGTAAGCATTTATATTTTTTCATAATGAAAAGAACCTATTCAAATATTCAATCTTATGCTATTGTATTTTTTTGAAAGATATTTGTTGGAAGAATAAACTATTTCTCAAAGGAAACAAATTATATAGTATGAATAGTAAAATAATCATATCTGATAGTTTCCATTGAGTGTATTAATTTAATAAAATTGCACATGTAAGCAGGTCTTTATCAGTTTGATACTAAAAACTCATGGGAAGGAAAACTACTTTTAAGGAATAAAAGGTAAATGAATGCATAATCACAATTTACTTTTGTGCAAAATTTAAGTGCATTCTAAATAGAAATCAAATATGACATATCAGAAAGTAGAGAAAAGGTAAAAAAGTTAGTCTTTTGGTGTTGTGGCAGGAAAAGTGCAGAAAGAAATTTCAAATCCTCAGTGTAAACCAGTTCTTTGCTATTTCAAGAGTATGGGGAAGGTGAGTCTGGGAACTGGAAGTGATTAGGAGGTTATAGGTAGAGATTTACCTGGTACTCATGCTGTTCTAATATCTATTGAATGATGCCTTTTTTTAAATGTCTATCATGGAAGGACATTTTCGTTTTAAATATATGAACTTATAACTTCATTTCCCAAAGACACTCAAATCTTTGAAATACTTTAGTTTAAAAGTGTCACAGTGGGACAGTTGAGCATTTATTAGGGTAGAGGCACTATAAAATTGACATTATATGAGCCTTTACACCCATCTCAATGAATGAAAGTAAAGTCAAATGTAAAATGTGCAGAATACATATTTAGTTTTTAAGAAATATGATTAACTTCCCAAGTAACATAACATGAAAATATACAGGTAATTTATTATTCATTTATCATCATTCTTTTCTATGAAACATATTTTTAATTTTTTTCATATTTTCATAGCATTTTTGCTCAGATTATTATTAAAATTTTACAACCCATATTTGCAGTTATGGGTTCAAATTTTTATTTAACACCAGTTTCTATACCCTGCTTCTTAACATTTTAAAATATCATTTTAATAAGTGCCTGTTTCATCAAGTGAGTGCACAATAATCAACTATTTCATCATTTGTGAATATTTAAGAGACATATATAATCTTAATTTTTTTGTAGTTTAGGCTTTTAACAAACACAGATTTGGCGTTTTTACAGAGGGCTCTTCACCCACAGGAAAAAATTGATCACATTTTTTATGTAGTGACCTATAAAATATTAAATTATTAAGAAAATTGGAACAGAAAATAGACAAGCAAGAGGAATGGAGGCAGACACACAAGAAAGTCACAGGGAAGGAAAATTCACACAGATGAGTATTATATCTCTTCTCCTCTTTTCTATCTCTTCATAGCTGCAGGATTGTTTCAACCACTAATATATTTCAACTTTATGATTGGAACATTTCTGCATTTTGAAAGAGGTTTGGGAGGGGCTCAAGGCATCAAATCACATGCTTTTAATTTAACTTTGTATCCTTCTTCTTGCCAGTGAGTTGTGGTGTGGTTACCCTGTTTCTGAGTATCAGCCTAATTTCTAAGAAGGGCACTAGTTCTTAAGAGCTGAGTTTCTTCTTTGTTATTTTCATTGTTCAATCTTACTCCTTAGTCGATTTTTATTATCAGCTTCAGGATCTTTCAGATGGTGAGTAGATCTCTGGTACTTTCGTTATCACATTCTTTACATCTGTTGAGAATTCCATGTACCATCAACATTCTCAGTATGTCTAGCTGACATTAACCATGTTGGGCTGCTCAGGTCTAATAGACACAACTGCTTTGCCAGTGGATGGATGTTTATTGAGTTTTCAGCTGCAGGTCATCTCACTGCTGGTAAAAATCCATCTCACTGCTGGTAAAAACCCAGCTTAACAAAGCTCAGTGCATGATGATGCTTAAAACTGTTTTGTCTGTTCTAAATATTTATTTTATTTTAAAGATTTATTTATTTATGCATACAAGAACTGGGGTACAGGCCAGAGTCCAAGGAGGTGAGAGATTTACCAGACAGAGTGGGGAACAGAACAGGCAGACTGACTGAAACACACTGCTGAGGGCAGCACTGGGCGAGGCAGGAGAGGTCTGCCACGCCATGTGGGTCCCCTCCCTGGCCGACGCCAGGGATGGAACTTGTGCTGCAGTGGCTGCGGTTTGCTTCATAGTGCGTTGCTTAACCCACTGAGCCACCGGGGAGGCCCATGTTCTAAATATTTAAAAAATATTCTACAGCAAAATTTTTGAACCCTTTTAATAATAATTTGCACATTAAGCACATTATTTAGTAGAGAACATGCAAGGTTTGCAGGATTGGATAGGATAGTTCAAATGATTTTTGTTAAAAATGTTAAAAATTGATAAATGTTAAAAATTAAGGGAAGCTGAGGGTAAGCCACATATGAGAAAAAAACCACAAGATTTAAAATATGCAGGTCTGATTTTGAAGCTAAGCATCATTCTTATATTCACTATAACATTGGGTGAGATACTTAACAACCCTGAGCTTCACTTTGCTCATCAACAAATTGCTGATAATATTCATATAAAGGGCTGAAGAGGGTTAACTTGAATAATACAGTGTAAATGAAGTCATCTAACATATAGTGAGCCCAGAAAAACTGGTTTTGATAATTTATTCCACATAAGGGAAAATTTCTCCTCTCTAAAAGCCCCGTGAGAGTTTCAAACATATGTAGATTCAATCTGAATTTGCAGGTTGGGCCTTGTGGAATCATTCATTTATGCAGTGAATATTTTTTATCCTTAAAAATATACTCCCCAAATGACTCACTACATAGTGAACTTGGGTTGGGCAGAAGTACTTCTAATAGAACTGAAGAGTAAAGGTGTACCATTCCCTAAATGATATTATTTATAAATATTTAAAGTATTATTTTTGATCAGGTGAGAAATGAGATTTAAACATTTGATATTTTTATATTATCTTTTCTCCTCTGGGCATTTTATTATGCAGGAACATGAAAAAATCAGAAAGAAAAATTTAAGCTGCTACATATTGATTGTTCTAATTTTAAAGGGAAAAGTAACTATTAAGAGGAACAATTTTCTATACCTAATTTGAAAACCTAGGAGGCCAAAGAAGTACTTCTCTCTATTCACTCAGCAAATATTTCTGAATCCCTACTCTCTGCTTTGTCTTATATTAGTCTCCAGGAATTTAAAAGCAAAGTCTCAGTCCTCCTGGCATGCTGTATCTGAGAAAAGTGTATATGGAAATCACCATAGTACAAAGTGTTAATCAAAATATGTACAAAGAGTGCAAAAAATTGCAGAATAAAGCAGTCAGTTTTATTTATTGTCATGAAGACTATTCTGGGTCTTAGAAAATGATCTTGAAGTCACCAGAAAGCTAAGAGCTTCCCAGACAAATGTGACTTATGCAAAAATATGAAATGTAAAGATATTGCATGACATGTAGAAATAATGTAAGATATGGGATAGGGAGGGCTAAGAAATTGAAGTCAGAGAGATAATTTGGAGACCAGTAATCTAAGTGAATCTATGGACTGGCCTACCACCTATTTTGGTAAATATAGTTTTACTGGAAAATAGTTGGAATCAATTCCATGCATGGAATACAGTCACACCCAATAATGTAGCTGCTTTTAAGCTATAGTAGCAGAATTGAGTGAGTACTTGCAAAAAGGATCATATAGCTTGCTTGCATAAATTACTTACTACATGATCCTTACCAGGAAAAGTTTGCTGAATCTTGGTCCAGGTAATAAATGACAAAGGATGAACTAAGGTAAAAAGATTCTATGGTGAGAAAGAGACAGATTTGTGAAGTATATTAGAGAGAGGTTATTTTCCCCCCCAAAGAATATATTTATTTTATTGGTTTTTGCTTTTTATTACTACATATCCCTATAGAAATAATATGTATTTATTATAAACAATTTAAATGATTCACTGTGTATAAAATAGATAGTAAATTATTCAAATAATAGAAAAATGTATAAGGATAAATTTAATATTCTCCAAGGCAATTATTTGTTAAATGTATGAGGTATGTTTTTTCAAGACTTTTTCATGTATTTATGTTTATTCACATTCATTTATTTTATTTTATATGAGGGGCAGTTTTTATATAGACTTCTATAATCTACTTTTATCACTTAACAGTATAGCATAGACCTCTTTCATTGTCATGATATACATATATCAATCTCATGCTACTAACAGTTACAGAGGAGTTAAATTTAATTATTCATTCATCTTATAGATATTTATTGAGAGATGTAGTAAATATATATGCTGTTGTCTATCTAATATCCCCTATACAGACATTCTTTGAGCTGTTACCCCATTTGTGGCCTAACTACAATTTAATCACGTTTCTTGTCCTCAATTCTTTGGTTCAAGATTGCATCTAACACAAGTCAGCTATGACAGAAAGAACTGATAGACAGTAAAATCTGGATTTTTTAATCACAATATATAATTTGAGAAATGGGGAAAAAGCCAGCTAATATCCAGATTTTAGATTGTGTTTTGCACAGAAATCCAGTAGTTGTCACTACTGGGTATATGGCCAGACTATATTTCCTAGACTTTTTTTTTTTTTGCCATATGTAGTAAAAACAGCTAAATTCTTTCCAATGAAATGTGAATGAAAATAATGCATTCCATTACATAAGTTATTTCTTTCTGTGTAATAAGTTATAGTATAAAGGAGCAGTAAACGTTTTGTAAGGGAAAAAGACACTCCTATGGGTCTCTACTCATAGTAACCTCCTACAACATGACTTCACATCTGACACTAGATGTGTGGATTTTCCATACATAAAGGTTGGGGGGAGGCATTGCCTTGGTCGCAGGAATGGGTGCCAATTCCACCCCACACTTACATGCAGAAACCTTGGATTACGACTCCCATTAACTGGATTTTGTGGGTAGCTGGGAAGGAGGAAGCAGGGAGGAGCATATTGGCGGTGGAACAAAGGAGAAGGGGAGACATGAAGAGAAGAGAGATGTGTATAGGCTCCTCCTGGTCCTTGGTCCTGGAGCTTTAGTATTTTGGCAGAGACAATGATAGCTTCATCTTGACTTTGTGGTACATTATCAGGTATATTCTGAATGTCAAAATTCTCCTCTGTGCTAACTTTGTATACTGCCTAACCCCTTTCTGGAGTTCCCTGCCAGTATGTGCTTTAGAACTCTTTCAGGTCTTAGCTGCTTTGTTTTGAGGCTAGCCTTTTTTGCCTGGATGTTTGCCCAGGAGGGTATTGGTAATTTTTGGAATTTGACTGGGAGTCTTTAATTTGAAATCCTTTCTTCTCTTTCCTCTCCCTGTGCCCTTGGAGCATCACACCAATTAAAAAACTTTAAGCACACTAAGAGTCTGCTTCCTTTGCTCGTGTGTGCACATATGGCTGGACCCTTTTATTTTTCATTAGCAGCTTGGGGACCCTGGCTATTACTTGGTTGCAGTTATGAAATCTAGGAGGTGAGACTCATTAGGGTTCTTCATGGATACTGGTAACCATAGTCCTTTCAGAGAGAAGCTAGGCCTTTCCTATATTATCTTCTCCTATTTTTGACTATAAACTAGATGTGGAATCTTACTCTAGAACTTAAAGATGACAAAGATGACATATAGATTATAAAGTCAAAAGATGGAGTGAATTTCCTGAATCATATTCCTTTAATCAAATTATGGAAGACGAGGATGTCATGTAAATAACAGTAATTTCATGATACTGTCTTTTGATAAATAGCTGAGTGAGTTTTGGATTCATCTTCCCCTAAAGAAGGGATTTGACTGTGTTTATAATACATTGTTTGAAATTTGGTACTGATAGACAAATATTTGTGAATAGTTTCATGTTTCTACATAGTTAAGGTCTTCAAACTATGTGGACATATGTGAGTAGCAATTACCTTGGAAACTAGAGATTTAGAGACTTGTCTCCTCTGGAGACATTTGTGTGTTTTCAAAATTATGAAGATAAAGATCTTCCTTGCCTTCTTAAGAAGTCAATGAATAAAGTATCCCCTCTTTATCTAGTGTAACTGGCAATGTGTTTGAGTTAGCCTTGTTAAATGCCTTGACTTCAAAGTTTAAGTCATGGACTTGCATTCCAAGAAGCTAAGCCATATGTCAGGTTTTACATTGCAGGGTATTATAGAACTAAGATGAAGTTGTTAACAGGATTGATTCTCTCTGGAAGTTTGAGGAGAGAATCTGTACCTTGTCGTTTCCAGATTCTAGAGGCTTCTGACATTTTGTTCATAATCCTGTCCTCCATCTTCCAGGCTAGTACCATCATATCTAATCTCTCTGTTTCTGTCTCTTTCTCTCTTTTTGACACATATTTTGTTTGTCATTCATCTTTCTCTCATTCTGACTCTCCTCCTTGCCTCTTTCCTTTGTAATAACATTGAGCCTATTTACATAATTCAGAATAATCTTTCCATTTCAATATCCAAAATCACAACTACAAAGTCCATTTTTTGACATACAAAGTAAAAAATTCACAGGTTCTGGGGATAAGTATAGGGACATCTTTAGGGGGTCCATTACTTTCTCTGTCTATCACAGGGTCCCTGTGGGGAAGAACAGAGTGCATAGTTAGAGCAGTATGATGATTTCTAATTCCAATTTAGTGGAAGCAAGAAATCTAAAAACCAAAAAACATCATGAGAATATGTCTTTCATAGTTTTTTAAGTGGAGCAATGATATGCTCCTAATATCTATGCTTTGGAAAGGTAATTTTGTGCTATTATAAAAAGATAGACTGTAGTATAAGTTTAAAAACAAAATAGTCAAGTAACAGTTCAAGAGAACAATGGGTTTGTCACACAGCAGTGCATGATTAATTGCAAAAAGATTTCTACAGACAGTAATTGCTATTGGAATTTTAAAAAAGTAAATTTGGATAATGATGATTAGTGAAACTGTTCTAATGCGGCCAAGGGCATGAATTTGATTTCTTTGTGGGTCAGAATTTCCATGGCCGACTTAAACACTTAATCACAACCAATCATCTTGCAGTTGGGGGTAGAGGGGCACATGGGGGAAAGACATAAATAAAATCAAGAAAGCAAAGTAATATTAACATTTCATTTATATTGAAAAAAAATCCAGTGCTCATGTCCTTCTGATGATAGATTAGCACTTTATATACTAGAAATAGTAGTTTATTTGTATAAGTAGAAAAAAATAAGTTTTATAGGAGTTTATAACTCTGTAAATATAAGCATATTTAATTTTTGATCATATACATGGTTCTAGTGTTTATATAAATGGCCTTTTTGTAAATTCTTTAATGTTAGAAATGTAGTTCTTAACATTTTTGAAAAAAATCAGTAGGCAATTTTGATCTCTGAAATTTTATGTAATGATAAGTATAATAGTACAGAGTTTTCTTGGTGAGCATCAATTTAGAGTAAAAAGAATTTGTTAAGAGAGGCCGGTGGTATAATGTATAGAGTATGACCTTTGAAATGTAATAGTGGATCTGAGTCCTAGCTCTGCTTTTGATTAGTTGTGTGGTCTTATGTAATTTAACTTCTTTGAGTTTCTGGTTCTGTTTTATAAAACAGAGATAATACTGCCTATTTTTTAGAATTGTCCTGAGGATTAGAGATTACATGTATATTATAGGTGCATTAAAGTGATATTTTAAGTAGGTATTATCCTGATTCAAATGTTCCACATCAATAACCTGTTACCTCTGTAAGGAACATACCTCCTTTTAGGACCAGGTAGATTAACTTTAAAAATTACTGTAAGAAACCTTATAATTTTCTTTTCTTTCATCACTTTGAAAATATTTTCCCTCTGTTTTTTTTTTTGTTTGTTTGTTTTCTGTTGTTGCTGTTAAGATGTCAGCTGTTTATCCAATTATCCTTTCCTTTGTTGGTAAATTATCTTTTCTCTGTAGCTGATAAGGGTGTATTATAGATGTTATATGGGTAATGTGAACAGTTAGATTTGTCATAGCTTTAAGATGATGAAAATGAACCAGTTAGTCATTAAGGCATATAAAAGTACATATTTTGCTGACACTAAAGAAAATTTTTTTCTTCAAGTCTTTGTAGAAAGATATGTCATGTTTTTACTTTACTAACTACCTTAAAATAGGCCCTCATCCTCTATTATTATATTCCTTTACTCTCATGCAGTTTTCTTTATATGACTATTACTTGACACTACGTTTTATATATACACATTGTGTGTTCCCCACCCATCCCACTCCCACCGCAGTAAGGATAGATGTTCCATCATACCAACTACCTTTGATATTTAATACTTTGTTTAGAAACCATCTGAAGGTGTTTGCTATGGCTAACATAATAAAATACTGCAGGCCAAGCCAGTTAAATAAAATAAATTACTTTTCTCAAAGAGACTAGAAGTCTAAGACAGAGGTGTTAGCAGGTTTGGTTTCTTCTGAGTCCTCAAGAAGGTGACTGCCTTCTTACTCTGTCCTCACATGGCCGTTTCTCTATGGGTGCATGTCCCTGGTGTTTCTTCCTTTTTCAAGAACACCAACCCTATACCATCCTAAATGGTCTCATTTTATCTGAATTGTCTCTTTAAAGACCCTATTTCTAAATATAGTCCTATTCTGAGGTATTGAGAATTGAAGTACATCCATAGTACTGAGAAAGAGAACTGACTGGCTTTGTTTGGACCATGGTCACAGATATCAGAATGGTGAGGAAAGAGGAACCAATACCTGGAAGGAGATTGGCGAATAAGTGCTAGTTATTAGAAAAACCTAATAGTTACCAGGTATTCCCACAGGAAATACTTTAAAGGCATTTAGTGTAATGTCCTCAAGGTGGTATGGGTTGTGTTTAAGGTAAATAGTTACAGCTATTTTTTTTTAAAGATTTATTTATTTATGCATACAAGAGCTGGAGGTACAGCCCAGAGACACAAGAAGTGAGAGTATTCACCAGAGACAGAGTGGGATGCAGAACAGGCAGATCGACAGAAATATACTGCTGAGGGGAGCAGCGGACCAGGCAGGAGAGAGGAGCACTGCACCATGTGGCTCACCTCCCTGACCAGGGATCAAACTCATGCTGCTGTGCGTTGGATGCTTCACAGTGTGGTGCTCAACCCACTGAGCCATCAGAGAGGCCCCTGTTACAGCTATTTTTTAAGATAATAAAATTTACCAAAATGTTTTATCAGCTTTATTTCATATTTCTCTGTAACTTCTTTTGAATTTGTCACTCTTATTTAAGTGACCAAAGTTGTTTGCATACAGGTCTGAAACAATACAAACTTGGGAGCCTGGGGATGGATGATCCTGTTGGTGGGTACCCACCAGCATGCTTAAGAATGAAAGACATTGCACAAAAGCAGACACATCGAGAGAAAAAAACAAAACAGAATTTATTTATGTACAGAGTGAGAAAAAGGAAAAGCTAGGAGTGAGGAAAAAAAGAGAGAGGAGAATATTTATGGATTGGGATGTGGCCAGATGTCATCTGTCCTACCTCACATAGTGTCCTCATTACTGATATTTTAATTCTTCTTTTGTTACTTCCTTTATTCTTACCCCTCATTGTTCCATTCTTTAGTTATTGTATGTTTTTGAGTTCCTACCCTTTTAAAAAAATATTTATTTATGCATACAAAACTGGGGTATAGACCAGAGGTGCAGGGAGTGAGAGGAGTCACTGGAAAAAGAGTGGGGAGCAGAACAGGGAGATCTACTGAAATACACTGCTGAGGGGAAAATGGGTGAGACAGGAGAGGTCTGCCTCAGCATGTGGGTCACCTCCCTGGCTGGGGATTGAACTCTTGCCGTAGTGGCTGTGGATCGCTTCATAGTGATGTGCCTTAACCCATTGTGCCACTAGGAAGACCCCTGAGTTCCTACCTTGTAAAGTCTCTCTGGTAAAAATGGAAAGTTGAAGAAAAATTCTATTGTAGCAAAACTTCTGTGTTCTTACCTATCTGGTATTTTATTATGGCTTCATGATTTAACAGCTACATAGAAAATTCTACTCTAAGTTCTTGCTTTTTAATACTTTGGAGACATCTCCAGTGTCTTCTTACATCTTGTGTTGCTATCAAAAAATCTGAATGCAAATTTTTATTCCTTTTATCTATTCCTTCTCTTTGTAAACTTTTAAAAAACATTCCCTTTCTCTTTAATATTCTTAAATGTCACCCTAATGTATCTCAGTTGGATTTTGCCTTATTTTCTTTAGCAATTTATGGGCCTTTTCAATTTGAAGTGTTTCGACTTTTAAAAAAAATTCTGGAAAGTGTATCTTCATTATTTCTTCAGATATTTTCTCTTAATCAAAGACTTTGAGAAGTAGTCAAGTAAACAATAAGATTCTATTTGGTACCTGTTCTTGAAATTTTTTTTACTAGATTCAGTTTTATAGGTTCAATTTCTTTTTCTATAAACCCAATCATGCAACAGAACTCCTTAATGAATAATAGTGTAAATTTCTTTTATTGGTTTTGCTTTCAGAATCAACATATATAGACAAAGAATGAAAGCTATAACCATTGTTAAAGAATAAAATGCAAATTCTGTAACCTATGACAATAATAAAAGTATATTTGATGGACATTGGGAAGTGCAAAAGTACTAACTTTTATTCACATTTATAATGAGGAGTTAAGAAACACAAAGAATGAGGTGTTTAAGCAGATTTCTTAAAGTTTTCAAGTAAACCTACTAAAATGATAATATAAAATTCATCAAGGAGAGGAAGGAGAAATGTGGATAAGCTAACGTCTCATCTTAGAGAACAGTTGATAAAAGAAATAGAGGTACAAAAACAAACAATGATATATAAGAAAATAAAAATAAATTTTAAAAAAGTATTTACAAAAAAAAAAAAAGAAATAGAGGTGAAAATGTTTGAGCATATTGTTATAAGCTTATGTAGATAACCTCTAGAAGATAACCTAGAGTTTAGACAAACTTTTTCCCTTTAGAGAATTAAAAACAGAGATAGTGTAAAAAATTGGTGTCTATCAGGAGTGAAATTGCAGTAGGATGCAGAACAATTAACTTTTTCATTTAAAACTTTTCACCTGCCATCTTGGAAAAAGAGAAACAATACTTCAACATTTTTATTACATTGTATTTTTATATTTATATCCTCAAAATATTATATGATTATCTTTAGATTATTCCATCTCTGGATCATGACAGAAGACTTATTACTATATATATATTTAAATGAATGCTAGATTTCATCTGCTTAATTAGTTACAGATCTATGGACATTTGTTCTTTCTGTCCAACCTATGGGTCTTAATTTAAATTTTCCATCTGAATTATTCTAGACTGTTACCATGGGGAAAGTTATGGAAGTTCAAAAATAAAGTTTAGTAGAACTTTATATTTTGAATACTCCAATAATAGTAGCATTTCCATATGATTTTTGTTACAATGTTTACTTACACCTTGGCTTCATTTGCAATTTATCTTTTTTTCAGACTTACTATTCATCGCATTTATTAATTTTTTTTTGGTAGCAGCTATCATCTAAACATACTTAAAACTAATTGCTTGAGTCTGGAGGTGAACGGTTTTTGTATTCTATTTGTCCTTGTTCCAGTGAATGAATGTTAGATTGCTGTTTTTAAGATAGTCTCTAGTCAGCAGGATACTACTGATCCATGCATTTTCTTGGACTGATATAAAATAGAATGCATTTTTCAAAGACTATTTTTGTCATTAAAAGCTAAGCAAGTTACATAAAGAAATAAAATAACACAGAAATTGTAAAGTTCAAATAACTAATCATATTTATATGTAGTTATTGTCTCTCTAATCCTGAGTTCTTTTCTTACTGTTTTTGAAAGTGTTTTCAATGATTTATGTTTACTCTTGTGTTTAGGACTAAGGCATTTAAATTAAATTACCAAAAAAAAAAAAAAAAAAAGAGAGAGAACAAGTATTTGAAGAAAGCTATTGCTTTCATACCCCAAATCTCAAATTATTATAGTGCTATAAGTAAAATTCACTCAAACATTTGTTAAAAGCCTACTCCGTGTCCACTATTGTACAAAATGTGGAAAATGAAGAAGAAATAGTAGTTTTTCCTGTCATTGGGATATTAGTTATGTCGTTGTGGAGACAGAATTTAGATAAATGAAATATATACACATAAAAGAACTTGCAATGTAATACCTATATTCTATCATTGCAAATGTAAATATTGTGACAGTTCAGAAATGATGAATATTCTGGTGAGCAAAGGTAGTACAAGTTAGTGGTGGAAAAATATTTTTATTTCAGATTTAAAGGAATTATTGATAAAGAAATGGGCATCCAAGAGAAAGTATGAGTCTGGACATTTAGAAAATACACAACTTATTTGCTCATTGGAATACTAGTGGTTCAAGGGTAAAGACTTTCATGATTAATAACCCTTTGAGCCCCCTGTTTTGATGGTGAAAATTCATTGGCCCTAGTTTTGTATTATTTATTCAAATGATGGTTACTTATGATTGATCCCTTATGCTT
Organism: Galemys pyrenaicus; assembly: GCA_019455555.1. NCBI lineage: Eukaryota > Metazoa > Chordata > Mammalia > Eulipotyphla > Talpidae > Galemys > Galemys pyrenaicus. The sequence continues at coordinate 6,867,780 of JAGFMF010011446.1, read as the reverse complement.
CCTTTATGTTATACTTTATTCTTCAATATAGACATGTAACAATCTTGTTTCTCATGTAACTATAGGGTTGATTGTGTGTTACGGGAAATTATAGAAGAGAAGTACCTGAGCAAAGTTTGTTACAAAGCAGAAAATAAATAGGCAGATATCTTTCTCTGAAGCCTAATGGTGGTAGCAGAGGCACTGCTGGATGAAGACAGTTATATCAATGGTAAAGCCATCTTATGAAGAGCCTCAGCATCACAGTAGCAGTGGTGGTCTGAGAAAGGAGGTAATGATAGATATGAGGGCATATGGGAGGTAACATCCTGGAATATGATGACAAAGCACTTAGACACAGCTTGAAAGGGGGTTAATTTCTATCAATGAAACTAGCAGAAGCTCATTACAACATATTTTGAGCTATTTATAAGCATACAGTTATTTATTAGTCTCTGGTTTGTCTTTACATCCTTATTTGTCTTTTCATCAAAACAAAAAGGAGAGCTATTAAATCTCCAAGTTTCAGTGAAATTTTTGTTGATGGTAGGCATTTTGAATCTGGGGAGAGAAAAAGGTTAACTAGCTGGAATTAATAGGTATATAATATAATAATAAGGTCGCATTTTAAAATGAAAATATATAACAAAACAGTCTCTATTTTTCTCTTGTAAAAATTTATTAGTTTATCAGTGACTGAGCCAATACCCAAGGAAATATCACTGATCTTGTAAAAATAAGGTGATTGCCAGAGGACAAGGGCAAGGGAGGGTGGGAGAAGAGGACAGATGGGGTCAATCTGATATTGGCAAAGAGGATAGGAACTTTGGTGGTAGGTGGTGTGAGATTTATGAACATGTTGACTATGAAGCTGTATTCCTGAAATTTATATAACACTGTAAAAAAAAAAAGCCAAAAAGCAAACAAAAAAACCATTGGCAAACCAATAACAATTTATTTAAATTAAAATGGACTTAAAAGCAAAATATAACAACTCAAGTAGAAAATGGGCAGCAGATTTGGATAGACATTTCTCCAAAGGAGACACAAAAATGACTGGCAAACACATAAAAAAATTTTCAAAGCGCTAGCCATCAGAGAAATGGAAACCAAAGCACAAATACCATCTCATACCCAGCCCATTGGTTCCTCCAGAAATTAAAGAGAATTATCATCCAATCCAGCAATTCTACTCTGAGCTGTATACCCCAAAGAACTGAAAGAGGAACTTGTACACCATTGTTCATAGCAGCGCATTCACAATGATCAAAAGTTGGAGACAATTCAAATGATCATTGACATACAAGTAAACAAAATGTGGTATATTACGCAAAAAGTAATTGTAAAGACTTAGTTATTAATATTTTATGATTTCATTTACATGAATTACCTAGACTAGGCTAATACACAGAGATAGAAAGTAGATTAGAAATTTTCTCAATCTGAGGATAAGAGGGGTGGGGAATTAATGTTTAATGGGTACAGAGTTTCTGTTTGAGATGATGAAAATTTCTCAAAATAGTGGCAATGGCTATATGACAATGTGAACATACTCATTGAATTATATGCTTCAAAATGGGTAAATACTAGCTTTTAAGTTGCATATATTTCACCACATAAAAAGAAATCATAGTGGAAAACAAATGAAACAAACTGGTCATCCCTGTCCCAAAAAGGATTAGGGACAGGCCACTCTCTATAAGGAAACAGGATCCAAAAAACCAGCTGTGGCCCCTGATTCCTTGGAGTATGCAAACACTCAGGAGGGCCTGTCTACCTGTGTGCTACCCACCTTCAAGGTCCTACACAAGTACCTTGTAGAGAGTCCACTTTCCATAGTGCACACTCATTTTGCTTCTTCCCAGCAGAGGAAGGGTACTTTTGTCTTAGCAGAATCTGTACACCCCATAGATTGTGCCCCCAGTTTCTGTCACCTCACAGCACAGACCAATATGTGGATCTTAATTGTGATCCTCTGAATTTAAAGAAACATTAGATTCTCTACCACTATAAAATTTAAATACTCTTATTGTTATTTTATATTTTATTTCAGTGTTTTCTTGATGCTTTCATGGTACTATTGCAGCAATTGAACTTTACATATTAAAATGAGAACAACATTTTTAGGCAGTGTTTTAATACTTTTTATTTTTATTTTATTTTACAGAAGAAAACATTTTCCTATTTTGATATGTATTATAAATGCTATCTTTGTGTTTAAACAGCATGAGGACTCTGTGAGTATGACTTAACTGACCTTGTTCCAGTTTGCTTTGCCTTGTAAAGATAAAGCTGTAAACCAAAAATAATTTCAATGTTTATTGCAGAATGTTTCTATAGTTGAATTTTATCAAAGACAATAGTCTGTTTGCCTGGGGAAACAGTTTGCTTATTAAATAAGAATTTACTTATCTAGGTTTTTTTGAAGACCCCCACTTCACTGTACTGACCAATTTGAAATCATTATATTAAAACTTTTCTCAATCCTAACCAGTTTTCTGAAAGTTTATACCATATACCACTTGACCTTAGATTCACTTTTGATTTCTTTGTTTTGACATACTGCTAAGATTCTGTCAAGGGGGTATTCTTCTTGTTATAGTAAATACAAATAAATTTCTTTTGATTTGTTATAAAATCATTTGGTAATATTTTGGTGAGTTCTACTGTCCAGAACAGTGAAGTCCTACAGAAGTTAATGCAATGATAGAAAAATCGAATGTTAGTCACTGACCATATGTGCATTCAAAATAGGGCTAATGTGACTTAGGATTAATGCATTAATGTGGCTAATTTTTAATTAAAATTCAACTTTTCAATTAAATGTGGATAATTTTAAATTCTATTTAATTTTAATTATCATAAATTTAAATAAAAATATTCACATGTCATTAGAGTCTATGTACCATGTTGGATAGTGCAGATCTGGAGATTTCACTGATACTCAACTGAGACCTCACCTGCTATGACTAAGATCTTCAATTAAAACATAGCAGTGTCCACTCGGGTTCCTTGAAACTTAGTGGCCTCTGATTGTGATGGGGGATGGTTGAGCACTAGTTCCCATTTTTTCTTGTGGTCAGAAATGCCAAATTTATCTTTTCTCTTGGGATATTGAAAATTTATCTTTTCTCTTGAGAGATTGAATTCTTTTTATGAGTGCTGTTATTATCTGATCAGATTTGAAAGATTTTATCCTACTGAAAACCTGTTTTGTGGCTAACAACTCTACTTGTGTGTGTGTGTGTATGCATGTGAGGGAGGTGGGGGGAGAGAGAGAGAGAGAGACAGAGAGAGAGACAGAGACAGAGAGACAGACAGAGAGAGAGACAGAGACAGAGACAGAGAGACAGAGAGAGAGAGAGAGAGAGAGAGAGAGAGGCAGAGAGAGAGAGAAAATACACAAAGAGAATACACAAGAGGGAAAAGAAAGTATTAAAGCCCCATAAAGCCCCATTAAGTTTTTCCTCAAGCATTCTCCAAGAGCTGAAGATTATGGAAGGTTTTTATTTAGACTAATGACCTTTGGACAAATTTTATATTAAATTAGTTATCCATAACAACTCTATGAGAATTTTCCTTAGTCTTGTCTCATTTTTCCCCATGAGAACATAATTCTGGAAGACATATGTTCTTCAAAGCTTCTGTTTGCTGCTACAGATTTTCATCTCTGTGGTTGAATGATGAAATAGTTGTGTGATGTGGCAGGGTGAAGGCCAATCATTTGTGAACTCAAGATACAGGTGTATCAACAGTGCTTTATGTAGATTATTGCTAGAATCTTGGGGTTACTGTATTCTAAAAGTAAGTCTGTGTCCCATCATGGTCAGATCTATCTCTGACATATCTTTAACTTTCATTTTGGTGACTATCTTTCTAAATAACATAATTTCACTAAGAATGACCACTCTGGAGAATTTTTGATATGAAATTGTTTAATTGTTCATTTGAGATGCATGTTGTGATGAAATAGGGAAAACCCCATATATCCGATTGTCTATGTTGATTTTTTTTTTTGTGAGTGCTTCTAAAAGAAGTTACAAGTCCAAATTGCTTCCTGATGATTTCTTAACTAAGGCAAAAAATATGAAAAATTAGAAAATATCTTCTTTTTAGATATTCCCAATCACAACGTGAAACTAATTGCTTCCAGCTCATTATTCCTCTTCTTCATTTTACTTTTCCATTATTCTCAGCCTCTTCTCCTCTTCCTTTTCTTCTGGGTATTCAGAAATCCCCAAATCTAGAGAACTTTTAGAATAATATAAGCCTCTTATTAATGATTTCAGATCCCAGGACTCATATCAAGACTAGCATAAGCTGAAAATCATTGTGAAAACTTTCAGAAGTTTAAGATAAACAGGAATTTACAAGGAATTTAGTGTAGTTTTAAGAACATAAAACCCAAGTTCCTGATCAATATCATTTGCTTCATATATCAAAAGTAGTACTAAATTAAAAAAAGTAAACGAACAAAGAACATGAAGAAGATCATAAGAATTACTTAGAAAGACTGAATTGCACAGGAAATCAGAAAGATTTTAATGGAAATCTGTGGAATTGCTAAGTCAAAAGTTCTCCCGATGATCTTACTCTTCAGATTTCTTAAAACTGTCCTGTTGATAATCAAATCATGGCTTCCTAGTCAAATTTAATTTTGAATCTGCAGTATTTTTGTGTCTAAATGAAGCCAGATTGCAAATGACTACATGGTGCCAGGTTTTTGGTGGGCCAAAAATTCTATTTTGCAGAATTCTTGAAGATGAGTTCACCAGGGTTCAGAGTGATCCTTAGCTCTCATAATACCCCCTAAAACCAGAAACTAAGAAAGACCTCAAGTCAATAACTGAAACTCAGATAGATAAAGATGATCAGTCATATCTGATACTGGTCCTTGTGACACTCCAAATCTTCTAGTCAAGGAAACTAGAAAATGAGGATACAGATTTTGTTTAGAACCTTAAGCCCAAACAAATTATCCCCTGCTTCCCTGTGGTACCAGATCCCAGTACTTCCTTATGCTCAATGCCGACATTATGAGCATGTTTTCTGCTTTCTTTAGCATCCAGTGGATAAAAAAAGTTAATGCTAGTGTTTGCCCCTCCCTCCCCCTCCAAGGAAGTGCAACAATTTATTGACCATTCATGCTTTGTGGGTTTACTGAAGTGCTTCCTATTTTATACAGGTTCTATAACTAGGGCTTTCAGGACTGCAAATTTTTCTTATTCAATATATGGATGACCTTTACCATGTTCTCAGGGTGAGGTTATCTTAAAGATTTACTCCTGTTACTTGCTACTTAAACTCAGAAAAGTTATATAATTTTCAAAGAAGAATTATAATTTCTTCAGAATAGAGTGCATCTATTAGGTCATAATGTATCTTAAGATGAGAAAATTCTTCACCCTTGATAGATTTGATGCTAGTTAAAACTTTTTACACAGATTACTAAGAGACAATTAAGAGTTTTTCATATTTTCACTGGCTACTACAAGCATTGGATTACCAGATTTTAAAAAATCGTCATACCTCAATATGACTTACTTAGTCCTTGTTAACTGAACCTATTTCCCAATAATCTAAACATAATATTAAAAGTCTTTTTGTGACTTGAATTTACCTTGGAAAAGTCCCATAGTATGGGTCTTCCTAGTTACATGACTTTTTACCTATTTGTACATGACTGTAGATAATCCTTCTTTGTTCATGCAAACCCATGTGAATTGTCACAGACCAATTGCTTACTTCAACTTTTCCCCAGATACATAATCTCCTTGTTTAAACAGCAAGGACAAATGGAGACTTATGTTGACTTGGTTTTAGAATCTTCCTTAAACTTGATGGTGTCTCATGCCATGTAATCTTTGCTACTTACTAAAAATAGATGACAATTTTCAGCAAGCAGATATACATCCTGTGGAATTTTATCAATTCACCTTTACAGGTTGTACCCATCATAATACTTTAGACCCTGCTGATCTTTCAGTATCCAAAAAAGGGAGTCCAATAAGTGTGTAGATTTTGTTCAAGAACCATGTCTTAAACAGGTTTATTTTAAACGTATCTAGAAAATTCTGATTAATACTATTTATTGATGAGTCATCTCTTAATACTGCAACTGAAAAATATACAGAAAGATATACCATGATAGATTTCATTCTATCTTGGAATATGATGTATCATCAGCAGTAAATTTATACCATATATTTGATTTTTTTCACTTCTAGAGCTTGTTAAATGGTAAGGAATAAGAGTTATTATATATCCTTATAGCAGGTAGACCTTTGAAATAGTACATGGTTTTGGAACTTGTCCTTGGGAAGCCCTCTCCGTAGGTATTGAATTTGCTGCACAAAGCATACTGACTACTACTAACATATTGTACAGATACTTAATATCCTAGTAAATTGATACTTGTTTCAAGGTCCTCTCTGATATTACTCATGCTTCTTTTGGTCCATATTTGACACTCTCAGAAAAAGTGTTAATTATTTCTGCTTGTTTCAGCAAGCAGAAAGACTGAAACTTTATTGAGATCAGAGCACTATTCAAAGGGAATTATGAATGGTTTGCTTCTGTCCTTAAGCTACTTATATTACTTTTTACTGGGGGTAGGAAAATCTTCATATGCCTTGGATTAGGATTGAAAGGGAAGTTGAAGATATCAGAAATCCATAGAACTTCCTCTGTTCAAAAACATGAAGTCCTAGATATAACTGGACTGTAGAGGTATTATATGCACCATTTTTAGAAAATAATATTATATTTACATTCTTATAGACATTTTTTAGAATTTTATCATTACTAAAAAAAGCCCAGAAAACAACTGAGAAATTATAAAATTAGGTCATTTGTCTAAAATACCAATCTCTAGTCTGTAAACATTTTTTTTTTTTGTTAATGTTGAGGCAGTGTGTTTTCTTGATTTTATTAGCCTACCCTTGGTTCTTAGTTTATTTATTTATCTTTTAAAGATTTATTTATTTATGCATACAAGAACTGGGGTACAGGCCAGAGGTGTGGGCGCGCGCGCGTGTGTGAGAGAAAGAGAGAGAGAGAGAGAAAGAGAGAGAGAGAGAGAGAGAGAGAGAGAGGGAGAGAGGGAGAGAGGGAGGAGTCACCAGAAGAGACAGACTGGGGAACAAAACAGGCAGATCAACTAAAACACACAGCTGAGGGGAGCAGCAGGGGCAGCAGGAGAGGTCTGGGGAGCTGTGTGCGTCACCCCCATGGCCGGTGGCAGGGATCAAACTCGTGCTGCAGTGACTGTGGTTTGGCTGATTCATAGTGTATTGCTTAAACCACTGTGCTACCAGGGAGGGCCAGTTTTTACCTTAGATGAAGACTATAGTTTAGATCAAGACTAAAATTTTTAGTGTTTGGGCTATGATGTTTGGATATTTAACCTCTAGAACTTAATGCCCTTTTTATGCACTATTCCATCAAATGATAATTCAACAAAAATTGCAAGAAAAATTGATATATGTAATGGTTGAAATGATTTTCAATCCTGATACATAGTAATTTCTCTATAAACATCTATGTAATTATTCCCTTATGGTAATTATCTATATCCCAGGTTAAGATAAAGAATGACCCTTAGGGAAAACATTGAAAGAAGATCATTTGTTGCAATATTTTCAATTGAAACATTTCAGAACAACTATGTCAACATGACTTAGTTGTTCCAAGAAAATTTTGTCTGGGAGAGGTAAAATGATAAATCAATAAATACCTTAACAATTTGCTTCAGAATTCCATGTAGATCAATTTATTGGAAACAATATTTGCTCATTTGGGTAAATTGCTCACTTATCAAGCAGGGGTTTATTTCCCAGACTTGCTTCAAAACTTTACTTTTGCAATTAGCTCTCTACCTTGGAAGATCCCCTGTAAATAATATTAGTTCAAAGTCTTATAAAAATCTCATTTCTGACATTTTCTTCAAACGTGTTAAGATGGTATTCTCCTTTCAGGGCAGTAATTCCAAATAAAGCCAAGTAGTTTGGTTTTATTAATATTTTCAGAAGTTTGCTAAGAAGTTGTACAAATACATTTAGATAAAAAGGTTTCTGCTTCTGTTTTTAGAGATTTATTGACTTTTTCATTTCTTTTTAAAAGTGTATTTGAAAACTAAGTATATTATAAAATAACACACTTTTGATGAAAAGGATTAGTTAATATTCTTAGCAGTAGAGAGGAATTTGCTTTTACATATTAAAAAAATTAAAAGGATAGTTGAGGTGAACAGGAATCAACTGAAGCTGCTTACTCAATGGCAAGAATTTCTAAATAAAAAATAAGGAAAGATGGATGAACTATTGTTAACTATGGAAGAAAGAGGTTTTGAGTGTAAAATGAACTTTAAAAGACTAAGGAATATAGGGTATTTAAAATAAAGATAACATTTGGAATAAGGTTTGCTGGAGATGAAGTTTGTTAAAATTAGGCCTATATCTATCAAATTGAGTATTGATTTTGTGTATTTATATATTGTGCTGACTGAAAGTGAAATGATGAAACTTAGAGATTTGGAAACTAGGATAGAAGAAAAGAGGACAGTGGATGACCTAAATTTCAGTTAAAATCAGTGACTGCAAGTAATGAAAGGACTGTTTAGCTTTCAAATAGAAAAATAATAAAATGGCCATTTGAAGTAAATTTGTAACTGACTTTAATTCAAAGGAATACAGATTAGCTGCATTGTACTTTTTCTTGTTTGAAATAAAAGTTGTATAAAATCATTCTTTTGTTTTTATTTTGTCTATGCCGTGTCATTCCAAACGCTTTAAATATTTTAGAAAGGGAAATGAATTAGAGGAAATTTGATGCTGTATGATTAGTATTCTGGATGTTTTAAAAACTAATAGACATTAATAAAATTTATTGAAAGAGAATATAAATTTGTTCATTAACTGACTTAGTGATTTTCTTTGACAAAATTATGTTCTATTTTCCCTAAAATTATTAATGCAAATTATTATGCATTACCACTACATACTCCTTTTATAAATTCTAACTCTCACAATATCTTTGTGAGATAGAGGGATGAAAATTAAATTTTGCTTTTAATGAAGTGATAATCATTGAAGTCAAGTAACTAGGACAGTGTCATAATCAGTAGAGATGCTTTGCCATTTTCTCTCTATATTTTCTTTCTTGTTGACAATGTGTTATCAGTGAGAGTATTATACAACCAGAAAGCAAAACTTTATAGATGTCACACTTTAAGGACTTTGAACATAATAAAAAATTAATAGTGTTATAGCTGACAATATTTCTTCTGTAGAAAGTTATCTGTTTCCCATGGTTGTGAAGAATCAGACTTTCTATGTTTTAATACTTAAAAATTCATAACTAGAGACCCAAACTTCACAATGACCAATGAGAAAAGTACCCTCCCACTTCAAAATCAAGTGCTTCACTGAGACTAATGGATACCATTTATGATTGGATTGTCTGGGTAAACTGAACTAGGAAGGAAGGATGTATTTATCCTGATTATGCAGAACTCCTTCCTGAAATCAAAGTCATTATCTTCCAATCCACATGGTGGCAGGAATGGATGTTGGGAGGGCAATCACAATACAATACTGTTTCCAAGCTGATGTGTATGTTGCTTCCTTGGAATTAAATATGAACTCCTCTTTCTTTCTGTTTATTGAAACACTTTTATCATGTAAAGATAAGGTAAAGACTTACCTTTTTCAAGATATATTTGACATTGCATCCATATTTTTCTCTTCTCTGTTAGACTTTTTTTATTAATGACATGGTATATGGCTGGATTATATGATGCTACTTAAAATGAATTAAGGTCTTTATTTCATTGTGTTGGGGCATAAATAAATTACAAAATATGCTCTCATTTGTCATTCTTCTCTTCTTTCATGCTGGTCTCTTTTGTCTTCCAAGCCATATTATGTACTTTTTGTGATAGGGATTTTGCTCATTATTTTTTCCCATTTTTCTCAGAGCTGGAGTCAGTGTTTAAACAGCAGATTATTATTGTCTAATTCTTAGTGATTCAAGGCACAACATTCTTCATTATTTTTACATTCTTGGTCATTATATTTTAAAATTTATTTTCAGAGATTATATTTGACTTTATCTTAAAATTATACCAATTTTAGTGAAATAAAAAACTCACAAATCCTTAAAATATCTATTTAATCACACAGTACTCTGTCTTCTTTTGTCTCATGTTAGGTAAATATGTATTAAAGAAGAAGGAAGGCTATATACAGAAACTATTTTAAACTGTAAAGAAATTTTCAGTCTTGCAAGAACTGTTACTCAAGCTCTCTTGAATACTTAATAAATATTTGGTCTTATTACCCTCTAGTTCATGTTTGCTTATTCATTGGAAAATTAAAATAAATCCCCTAATTTTCATAATGATTTTATCATATATCAATCTTCTTTGTAACTCCTCTGAGAAAAGATGGTCAATGAGGCATTTTGTAAAGGAAGGTTAAAAGTTTTATGACTTTAATCTGCACATACAACTCCTAATTTTAAATGCTTGCTTCCTCAGTCTCCTTCTAATGGCTGTACTGTTTTGTTTATCCTGCTTAATGTAATTTCTAAATAAATTATGAGTTTCCATCTGCCTTCTCTAAAATGTGATTATTTGAATCATAGAAAAATGATTGATATACTGTAAATTAGGTAGTTCTTATGGGTGTGGATTTTGGAGTTATACAATCTGTGTTTGATTTCTAAGCAAATGATCTTAAACAATATTTGAATAACTTTTAAAAAGTTGCTTAACTTCTTTGTGGCGTAATTTTCTCATTTTAAAATGGTCATTATCATAATACATCCTATGATCTATATGAGGATAAGAGTTTGATTTAACCCCATTTCTGCTTATAGAGTATACACAAAACACCATCATGGAATTACAGAATTAGAGATGGGAAATCTATTTGTTCTTTGTTGAAGATGATTACTCTTAGATATGAGTTAAGTTAGCATAAATTAAATGTCTAATTTATTATAAATATATTGAGTGTATTTTTTTAGAACCCAAGAGAGCAAATGTAGCTAGCCGTTGGTCATTGGTCTGGAAACAGGATCTGGAAAGCAGCACAAATCAAGATTTGCTTGCTCTCTCTCTCTCTCTCCCCACACCCCCCGACTCCTCTCCCTCTCTGTGTTATAGGCTGTAAGTGCTCTTTGCCAAGCATCTGTCTGTGAGTTGGCTTTATGATTCTCCTTTTTTTGCAGGTGGACTACCTCTACTCCATTTGCTCTTGAGCTTAACACCTTGTTATTGCACCTTCTATCAGGTCAAGTGTCCAACAGAGATTGACTAGAGTTCTTATGTACTTGAACTGATTTTTGAGATTCAATTACAATTGTTCCAGCTCAGGTCAGGTAATCATCTTGCCTAGTTGCTAGACCGAGGGAAGTGGAAGTGGGCAGATAGCCCTCTACCCCGTCAGTAGGTATTGTGAGCCTACATTTCTTAGATAGGCTTGGGCATATAGGGAAATTGATTAGCAAGTAGCTGTTAGATCTGTTTTGGAGATAGTCTTGAAAGTTTAACAGAAGCCTTGTAAAAGAAAGTAATATCAATAAAGCACTTTGATAATCAATTTAGTTTTAAAGTTTGGATAACCTGCATTTTTCACTGATCACATTTGTGGCAAAAGTTTTTTTTCTCAAATCATCTTAGAAATTTTGGAAATAAATTCAAGACTATGCTTTTATTATCACAATTACTACCTTTTTCTAGTCTTGTGTTTCACTCTAGAGAGCTTTACAAAATAGCATGCTTAGAAAATATTTTGCCCAACTCTGAGTGAGTAGATACATTGAAAAATGTCATAACAAATTGAAACCATCTAGGTAGATTAATTAGATATGCTCAATTACCTAAATGGGGTTTAACCAACATTTAAAAAATGAAATAAATTCAAGTCAATGAGAATATGCTACAGTTTATCCCTGCTTCCTCAGCATTGCTAAAGTCAATGATTCTTTAGTATTGCTTCCCACTGGACCCTTTCACTGTGTCCCATTAGTTTTATTTGTGGAACATGACTTAGGGGATGATGGCAGTCCTGCCTGCCCCTGACATCATAGCTATAAAGAAGCAAGAGTAAAAATAGAGGCCTATAAACCAAATGTCTAAACTCTTACATACTAAATAATTTTATATGAAAGATTATATATAGTAAATGGTCTACATTGTTCATAACTAAACTCTTATATAAAATGTACCCTATACTCTTATTTTGAAAAATAAACCACACCTTTTTCTTCTCTTACCTCCAACTTTGTGAAGGGCTTATACCCACATATGTGGTCAACTTAACCTACTGTCCAAACTCTTATTACAGCTGCTAAAATAGTCACCCCAGGGATATGTGTTAGCCTGTACTGCACATGTCTGCATAGTAATCTACATTCAGAAGGATGAAGCTGGGAGGAGACATTTGTAGGTTTCAGTGAAGTGGTCCCTTTTCTCTGTGCCTAAAGATAGCTCTGGATAGTGAAAGGAAGGGTGTCTGTCTCTAGGTCATCACTCTGTGTGTCCATGTGTCATTGAGATTTGGTTATTGAATGAAGAAAGAAGGGTACTTAATGAAGTGGAAGGTTTAGGTCATTAACCAAGAAAAGTCTGAGAAGTTTAACTGCTAAACGAAGGGGGTTTAGTGTTTCACTTTAGCATTTAAGAAATGAAATGAAAAATATATTCAGAAACAATATTCAGAAAATGATTTCTTGAAGAAGTCTGGATCACATGAAATGCAACAAGTATACTCAATGATAACAATGGTTATTGTAAGAAAATTTATTTCTTGAACAGAGAGTAACTTTTTTAGAAGTCTTTAAAGTTCAGTATGTAAATTATATAATCTAGGAATAATGATAGATTTACTTCTTTTTCCAATTTGAATTCCTTTTATATCTTTCTCTTGCTTAATTGTTCTAGCTAACACTTCCAACATCATGTTGACCAGAAGTGGTAAGAGTACATCTTTATTGTGTGCCTGATCTTAGAGGAAAAGCTTTCAGTTTCTCACCATTGATTATGTTCCTTCAATTGACTAAGAGTTTTTCTCAGTAGTGGATGCTTTATTTTGTCACTTCCCTGCATCTATTGAGAGGCTCATATAACAGGCTAGTGTCCATGATTGGTACCCTTGGTGCCTTTGTTTGGCTTGGGATGGGGCAGAAGTAGCCTTCATTATGACTCTAAGAAAGGAGGTTGTCTTCTTTCCAGTGATTTCCATATTGGTACTTATATAAGTTGATTGCAGCACTGAGGATGAAAATATCAGGCTTGTTTGAAAGGAACATTTGCAGCATTTCATGTTTGTTTAATGTATCCTTGATTTGGAGCTTTAGACAAAATTCTGAGAAAGAAGAAATATCACCATCACAAAACTGTGCCTTCTGTTATTTTGAAAATTTCATTTTCAAAATGTGTATTGAGATCATTGGTAGGTACTATTTTCTTCACTTTCCATATAGGTGAATAAATTTTCAGAAGTTAAGGGACCAATTCCAATCTGTACATATAATCAAGGGTTTATTCTGGAGGAGAGCCTTTTCTATTTAGAGATTTAAGTCTCAATTCTTCATACAAAATAATGTACTTTGAAAGTCTATTTGCTTCTGGAATCAATGAGCCTACATATTTCTTGGCTATTTAAGATTTCAACATGTACAGGAAAATCAAACTGGATAAGTGATTTAGTATTTAGTTTCTTATTTTAAAATGTCTTTAAAAATTTGCTAGTGGAAAATAATAACCAAATTCAATCCATTTCTATATGTTTCATACTGACTTCAGACAAAGCTGTTGTTTCATTATGAAATAAATACTTTCTCCACAGTCACTATGAAATTAAGAAAACTTTATTTTTCCAGAGTCCATTAACAGGTTTATATTTCATTTGTCTTCCATTTTCAATTTCAGCTATGCTTTTCTAAGAAGAAAAAGCTAACATATTTTTCCCCCAGCAATCAAAATTCATTCATAATGCTGATTTCCAATTACATAAAGAATGAATTGCATTTTGCAATTTTGGCTATTTTAAAAAGTAGATTCAGTAAATATCTTGCCTGGAAAAAGAGATAATAGGTTCATCATGGATATTGTCCCTTAAGTCAAAGTTACACAACAGTAGTTTGTTTAATCCTTTCCTTTCCCTTGCCCCTGGTAATTGTATTTCATTAACATTTTAACTTCTATGGGAAAAAATAATTTCTGCTTAGAACTTTAATAACCTAACTAGTGTGTATGTTCCATGAGCCAGCATTAAAAAAAATCTTCTAACAGTTTCTGATATTAATTTTGAATCCTTAACAGTGTCTATTGACCGAATAGTATTTCAAACTTAATTTGAGCCATATTTATCTATGAAGAAAGACCAAATCCTAACTGCATGGACCCAGGGCAGAAAAGAAGCAGATTCATGTACTGTATTTTACCCTGCTTATATAGTGAAGACATATCATGGGCATTCTTCAAATCACTTGTATTTAGAGAATTTGACATATAACACTTCCATTTCCTCTCCTGTGAGTAGGTAGAGTGCAAGCCTGAGCTTACAAGACTGTCCTCTTGATTTCAGGTATTTAAAACATTTGATAATTGAAAATGTAAACTAATGGTCTTTGAAAATCCTTTTTTTGAGAGTTGCTAGTTTCCTTTAATATTAACTTTAAAAGTGAATTATTCACTGAATTTACATAAAAAACATTACAATATAGAAAAATATGCATTTAGCTTTACCCACTGGGTAAGGACTGCCCCTTCACATTTGTCCCACTGACTTCATCTCTTGCTCTCCTTTCTTCTTCTCACATTTTTTTAATGCAAAATGGTTCAGTTATCAGTTTTATGCAAGGTGACTAAATGCACAGTTATATATTTGAGTTTGCTTTTCTTCATATGGATGGACACATGTTCATTTTACCTTCCCCTGCAATTGCTCTAACTGTCAGTTATTTATGATCCAATTTTTCTCTCCTTTACTCTTTATATTAAATGGCCCACTGTTGTCCTGTAATGTGATGATCACTGTTGCAACCATGGTGAACACTGCTTTCATAGGCTCACCCCACGCCTGGCACACTGTACAGACTTTCCGTGGTTTCTCTGGGTTATCTAATTATGCTGCTTATCTGGGCCCTGAGGTTCCATGCTCTGGAGATGCCTGAATGTAGGGATAAGGCTTGTGTCACCTGTTCGTGAGCGTTCTTGTTTAGGTTACCCAGCATGATAACCTCTGTGTTTCAGGTAGAATTGATACCAATCAGCAAATGGTCACATCACTTTGGATACCCACTAATCCAGTCACTACAGTATCCTGTGGTCATTAAACCATGTTTTCCTTCCTCTACTTGTCTGAGGAACAATATTTTTAAACCTTTCATAAGAGGAGACCGGCAAGATGGCGGCAGAGTGAAGACGCTAGACTCATAGTGTCCAGATACACATAACAGGGAAAGCCAAAAAAGCAAAGAGAAAAGCCAGAAAACGGACTATCAGCTTACATANAGGAAACATCAGCCCGACGGAAGGCGGTAGGAATCTCTAAATGAACTCTGTTTGAAATAAGGACAGGGCATTCCCTGGCGCCCCGAGGGCGCCACTCCGAGAGCGGAGAGGGGCAGCGGGACTGCTGGAAGCACAGCAGCCCATGCAGACGGAGGCTTCAACTGTAAAAGTCGGCCGGAGAACTCCCCCACCAGGAGCTGCTGCCAGGGGCGGCTGCAGAGGGATAGAGCAAAGTTAAGCTAAAACGGCAGTGCAGCCCCAGTGGGGATCTTTCCGTGCCCGGCTCCCGGGAACGCCATCTTGGGATTTCTCACGCTGGAGGAACCGCGGGCTGTGGAGCAGCCCTTGCGAGCGGAGGTCTGAGCTCGGGCAGTCAGTCAGAGGGTGCCACAGCCAGGAACTACTTGCCTGGTGCTGGTGTAGACAGACAGAGCAAAGCTGAACTGGAGTGCCAGTAAATCCCAATCTGTATCGCTCGGCTCCTGGGAAGCGCCATTTTGGAATTTCTCACGCCGGGGGAACCGAGGGTTGCGGAGCCACCATTGCAGGCTGAGTTCTGAGCTTTAAAAGTCTGTGGGAAGACGCAGACGCCAGGAGCTACTTGTCCGG